>JABSMR010031278.1:0-24133 GCA_018902295.1 Dusona sp. PSUC_FEM 10030013
AATACAATTTTATTTCCGTACATATTATCTTATAACAACATATTTTGATGATGTTTCCTTAATTTCGAGGTTATCCTGTCTTTGCAGGTTTTTTATACCGTAAATGCTCCGAACGGTTAATTCTAGCTCGGTACACCTTTTGTGTAACTATTTTACCTTTCCAATAAAATCTTGGCTTTTTTTCTTTAGGCATATCGAACTATACGCACATATCAACGAAAAGCAACGCTGCCAGATTAAGTACTACTTAGGTCAAACGTTTCTATGATTAGGTGGGTAGTTGCGTTACTTCCTTAAAGATGATTGTTCCACTTGTTAAAGAGCGAGGCAGAAAAATGTAATCTACTTATCTAAAGTGCGAAAGAAAAAGAAAATCACAATATTATTTGTCTAAAATAAATGTTTTCTTTATCGAGCAGGCGGCGGGACCTCCGGTACAGCTTGAACCCGTGGACCTGTCGGTGAAGACTCCGGTTGTGCTGCAGGTGCCTCGTTACAGTCCAGCAGCGGCATTAATTACCACAGCTAGGAGAATTCCCTCGCCTTCGACAACGCCCACGCCGCCCCCGCTCTGCGCATCTACCGGTAAGTTTATATGAAAATTTAATCCACAACGTAATTCTATAGACACACCGGAGCGAATCGTCGTCGTTCGCTTTAGAGAAAATAAAGGTCAGAGGTCTAAAGTTGGTGCACAGACGATAGCGTATGTATCACGACGCGATTTGAACGACGATCCTATGCACGGATAAATACATCGACATATAAACACACACGTGCACAGCCCAGCGCACAACATAGGTCGCGCCTTCTCGATAGACACGAGCGATAAGTCGTACGTATTCGGAATTCCGGCACCAGAATTCCGTATTCTTCTTCGCCGAGAAATCGCCACTTCGTGCCTCGAGTGTACCATAAGACCCATACGAACTACAGCATTATCTCTCAGCTATTCTCTCACACGTTCAGATAGAAAAAACAAAGTTATTCGAAAGTCCCGTAAATAAAATCCAATCCATATGAAACTTCCATCATTTTCACGTAAAGCCTAAACACGTAAATTGAAATAGCTTTGCCATAGCTGTGCTAGCCAGCAGAGTAACAACATACTGTGACCGCGATGTCCGAGTGTGTGTTCGGCGTGTGTAGGTTCGATTATCGAGCGCTCACACCCCACTCGTTATTACAAGGATGCGTCGCAATTCTTCACGCCGCTGGAGAGAATGCGCCACGGTAGTACCCAACCGTGTAATTCCTCGTAGTCTTGGTATGTTTGCCGTTTCGCGCGTGCTAACTTGTAATTTTATCCCCAAAGACTCTCTGCCTCTCCCCTCCCCAAATTTGTCGAGCATTTCTTTTCCCCTCACCAATACCACTGCCCAGCCACAGTTGCTTCATTCGACGATTTTCAGTCAACAATTGCCCGTTATCCAGACATCGGAAAATAAAATACCACTTCGTCTTAATCATACGTCTGCGCGTTTATTTTTCGCTATACGACAAAAAAGCTTGTGCGGACGAATGATTCAACAAGAATCGAATCCCGCATACACGATTGTAAATATAGTTTCGTTTCTTTCTTCACTTTGCACGTTAACTTTAATCGTAACTGTTCATCGTCGTTTGAAGAACGAGACCACTTATCGTCATACTTTCAAAGTGATAGGATAAATCTCGTCACGGTTTGTACGAGTATGGATACCACGAAGCGCATTATCCACCGGATCAAAAGTTATGACACAAGAGCGTGCGTCTTCTCGTTACGTTGTTCTTTATAATTTAACCGCCAGGGGGCCGTCGGAAAAGATACCTTGGGCATTCACGCGACACGCGATGTCAAGTTTATGACGTCAGTGTAAAAAATAAACGATTGTATTTGACTTATACAATATATTTATATACATCTTTCATTCTTTCTAAAGAACGAAAGATTTAAACGAGTCAAAACGGGACGACTTGTAACTTTCACCCGTTTAAGCGAAGGGAGAGAATATACAAGGGGTAATTTCCTCAGGCAAAGTATACCTCGTGTATGTATAGCAACGATTTTCATCTCATTGTTGCTGAAGCTCGAGCGCGCACCCGAGCAAGAAATCCCAAGTACAGTCTGTATATGTACCAGTAATGCATCGATTCGACGGTCGTTTAAAATTCCGCATACTATCGTGCTGTCTCCCGTAAACGAGGTACGAGTCTAACGAGAATCGAACATTATGAACTCAAACCAGCAAGGAATACCAATTGCTTTACGAGTAATACCCACGTTTTTCGCCGTAGAAATCCTCAGAGCTGCTACGACTTCAAAGCTTTTTATTTTTTCAGGTGTGTGGCACGCCATCTTATCTGCTGGCAATATTTGTACTTTTCAGTGTTTTCAACAGTATATGTGTTCGTCGCCAGAACAACAATGTTTTATGCATTCACCATATGTTGTCAATCACGTAATGAAAAAACAAAACTACAAGGAACTTTTTCGTTACCACAGTACTCTCAAGGTGAATATAAGAAAAAGTAAATGCTTGAATTTTCTTCTAAAAGGACGAGTATTGCTGGTATAAAGAACTGAAGGATCTCTCAACACCATGACAGAGAGAATAAAGATGACGGATTGTGAAGGGAACGTCGGTACACATACGTACGTTACATCCTGTTTGTTGGGAGTCGGTGCAAACGGGCGCTCCCAGAGTTTGATTGTTTTTGATTAATTACTCATGCTGCTTTACGTCGGGTCTTCAGGCTCGACGGAAGCCAAAGTCACCGCGTGTGCGCGGAACAATCTAGATAATGCGTAACCGTATTAACGTACCGGTACTACGGTTGTATAATGCAGGGAGCCTTCCTACATCCTCGAGAATGAAAAAACGTCTGAAAAGCATATGACGCGCGAAAACGAGGAAAAAAGTGAATACACGCAAGAAACCTGTTGAATATGAAGCTTTTCCATGAAGCGAACTCATTTTGTAAATGGCATCCATTTCTTCTCCCGATGGATACATTTTGTTCTCTTTTAATTGTTTGCTGTAGACTCTAGTCTCATTTAACACATGTAAGAGATTATTCGCGCTTAACAACAGAACTCAAGCGTCACGATCGAATTATCGAAAAAAATGTTACAACGACTTAGCAGTTCCTGAAGTAGTTACGCCACTCAGAAGCCCAACCGTTCGTCGTTGCTTTAACACACATAGCACCAAGCAAAGCACGCTTTACCGATCGAGATAAATCGTATCGAACCGCAAACGGATTGCGAGGTGAAGCGTGCAGACAGAGCTAGGATTCTGCGGCTGGGGCGGTGTACAGTAGCCGCTCGCCGCGTAAGCCGAGTAGCAATAGGCTATGTGGTCATATGGCTCCGGCTGCCCCTCCTATTCATACCAAGATAGAATCTATCGGATCCACCATACGTATACAGTATTATTTTATGTTCGTAAATACAATACCATAGTATCTATCGTGAGTGGCCATTTCTAAAAAAAAATCACATCACAATGAATACGAAGTCTATGCCTCGTACACTGGCATCTTGTAAGTTGGACTCAAGTGACTCAGAATCAGGGACGAGGGCCTCGAAAAAGATCATCTGATCTTTGATCACACGATCTAGGCAATCGTTATGGTTATTGTTAATACACGGTCACATCGTTTCTTCCGCTTAATTAATTAGGTAATTATGCAATACGATGAAGCTTTCCAAAGTACCACAATGTCAGTAAGAAGACAATAGGGCGAGTTGAATTATTTGACGGTCGTTTTACTCCATAGTCCGACAATCTCTCTGAGTATCCTCCGTAATAAATCTTCTACTCGCGTTTTCTCCACTATTATTCTATGCAATATACTTACAGAGTACATCGTCATTAATTAGAGCAACGAGACAGTTTCGCTCTGCCAGTAAATTTACTGAATCATTACTTTAATTGTGGCTCAAGGGACGAGAGCGGGTGTTGTTGGAGAGTAATGGTTCCGATTTATCAACTCTTATCCTTAAAACTCACTGATTATTCATCTACGCTAAACAGTACTGAGCAAATCTTCTATTACATTTCCTTCGTCTTTTGTTTTCTTATTTTTTCCAGGTTAGAACGACGCTTGTTTTTTAGATTAAAAAAAGACTTCAGAAATAAAAATTACATATTTGATTTTTCTCAAGTAATGCGACTATATGTCAACATGTTTGATCTACATATTCGATTTTACTTATCAACTATTATATATTGAGTATCCCCTAAGCAGTACGCCTGCGTCCTACCTCAACTCAGCAACTTTACTCGATAAATTATCAGACAGTCCAGAGGAAAGAGAATAATCGTCCCCTTTCGCATCCTCACTCACCCGCTGATACATTGATGCTTTTTCTTGCGCCCTGCTCCGCAACGAGAAAACTCTGGATGATCGATACCTACCGTCACGCACGCACGTTAACGGCAATTAAGCACGTATACTAATCGCCCGCGTTAAGAACTACGTATATGTACGTACGTACGGATAGCTCGTCTAAGTGGGGTGTTCCACCGACACGGCGAGGGCGTGAGAAGTGCCTTAGCCCTGTGACCTTCGCGCCCCCCGGAGTATCTCGTGCCCTCTCTTTCTTCTTTTTTTATCTCTCCATGCCTCTCCTATCTCTCAGCACAGTCCGGTCTTCCCATCGGGAATTGCCGTTCGAGAGAGTCTGCGGCGGCTCGGCGCTTTTCTCATTGCTGCACATTACCGTATGTACATCAACCAACGATTTATATATTGATAGTCTTCATCACCCTGATCAGGCCTACTGGTCTGATCAAATTTTGACACCTTGAATAAGATTTTCACTAGATCTCTAGATCCCACGATAAGATATTACAAGAGGGCATATCCATAGAAGTAAATATAACGAAGGGCGACGAAGGTGAAACTTGAGGTAGCGTGATAGGAAAACCAACGTGGGAACTTTTAGTTTTACTAGCATTGATTCCTTAGTCTCCGTGCAAGTTAAGTTTCATAGATAATACCTTGCGCGATTGGAACTTAGAGAGCCCACATCATAACGGAAACTACAAATATAATATATTGCCAATGTTATTTCTCTCTGAAACATTTGTTTTTCCACTAGAGCATTTACATCCTTTCGTTTAGCTCTTCATGATCGCTCGCAATAGTAGCTCGAACAGTTTCTTTGAGGAATGAATGTTTCACGGCCGCACTTCCTGAGTTCAACGCTCTTCGGCTATGTAGACCAGACAGGCAGGCAGGTTGCAAGGTAGGTGGAGTTACACCGGGCCCCGAGTAAACCAAGTTTCCGTCTGTACACTACACGTTTTATTCTGTGTGCTTTGTAAGAGCAGGGTTTCCCTAATGCATTCAACATAGCTTCTTCTGTGTCTCTCCTTCATACTCACATGCAATAAGGCCGTTGGCAACTTACCCTTCCCACACTTATCATTGCCTTTACTCCTCCTGTTCGCGTCTGCAACTCTACATAAAAATACATCCAATTGACTGCACATATTTCTAACGGGATAATGCACAGCAAATTGGGCTTTTTCTTTAGTATGCTCTTTGAATGTAATCATAACTGATAATATCTGGAGTTGTAAAAAAATTGTTAATAGACAACTTTTCAACGGAAAATCATGCGCATAAATTCTTATGAAAATTGCCAAAAGGCCTCCCATCTCCTGTAACTAATTTTTTTGCTGTTTCCTTCATTACTTCTCATTTTATACCAAGTACTGTAAATGGTCTTAGCGATGAATCTCCGGGCAGGGCTGCTTGCCCAGTGATCGCTCGCAGAACACGCCATCTGCCGTAGGCCCAAAGCAGTAGAGTGTCGAGGGAGAGTGCTGGCGGTGCAACACACCGAGCGCACTCGAGCAGTCAGTGAATCGCGGAGGGGAAGATTGCTGGGTTTGGTGGGATATTGCTGGTGGGTCCCGTGCGCGGTGAGGCTTGAGGGGAGTCGGGAAAGACCCGAGGTAAGTCAGCGGGGGTCAGAACGGAGATGCTCCGCGGTCGTGTCGGGCGGGGCTGTCCGCTCACGACTTGAACTATCGCACGCCCCCACTAGCACAGCACCAGCACTCGCACCCGAGCAGCATCATCCACCTTGGCTCCCCATACCGGCGCTCCACGGCTGGCTAGGACAGCATAGATAGTAGGGTCGTCAGAAAGACGAGAGACGTTCCCGACGCTAGCTCAGGCTAGCAGTCTATATACAACGTTTATTCTGGTGTATGCATTACCACGAACATTTACGTATGATTATACTAGGAAGTTCAATAACCGGTGCATGTCAAGAAAGGTTCGTGTCTATATATACTTCCTTGTGTCAAAGACGAGGCATGAACACAGGACACTTGAATTATTAAAATGTTCCAAATCTGTTCTGTTATACTGACACAAACCCAATCCACAATTTGAATAGCTACAAGTGGAAGCAATAGAACTTTCTGTTATTCTCCGGTCGGTGTTTATGATTAAATCGCTGAGTTGAAATGAGTTATAAAAATCATTGACAACTTCAAAAAATTTTCTAATTAATGGAATACACATTTTGTGCCAAGTTTCAACCAAAATTTTATCTAAGATTTCTGAGTTTTTGTATATACAGCGAAAAATTATATCAATATGCATTTAGCATAATGTCGGAAAATAAGTCTGGCGATCATACTACATCGGTTGGCGGTAAATCATTGAGTGCTTTGGTCGTTCGCTTGATCGATCCCGAGTCTTCCCATCAACGGCATAGGTATAAAAAGGTATACTTATTCAGAAACAATCATATTTCGCACAGAACCGTACAGCGGAGTCGTGATGGGCAGAACCGGTGTGGCAGAGTTACACTCCACGGACGAAATTACGTGAGACGATGAAACGATCTATACCTTGTTCGAAGGGAAGGATAAGGTTTTCCGTTCTATAGCAGCGTCGGTGGTACAGTCTTTGGCAATTTAGATTGAGGGAGGTAAGAAGGAAAGATCCAGGTTAAGTAAGACGAAGTAGTAAAGAAGCCATGGAGAAAGAGAAGGAGAGGAGAAAGAAGAAGAATAAAAATCATGTGGAGCGAACGGGTTCCCGTGCCCCTGAGCGCTGGCGCTTGACCCAGTAGCACCACCGGTCTGTAACTCGCAAGTGGATAACTGCCATAGAAGATCGTTAGGGTCCAGGGAAGCGATCCGACATTAAATCAATCTTGCAGATCTTTTGCATTCCGTACACTCTTTCAGCGATGGTAAATTTTCATTCTTTCACTTCATGTTACACATTTGAATATTCATCGTTTCAAACGTTCGAATCTTGTTCAATCATAAAACACTTTTTCAAAATCTCCAACCTATATTTAGTTTGTTGCGAAGGTGATCTTACTCTTTACGTACGATATTACAGGCTTCGGTATTTTATAACCTGTTGAAAAGCTAAAAGCCCTCCGGCAATTATACCTGCAGACAGCTCAGTTACACCTGTAGTAACCTTTTTTCTTCTTTACGATCTTTGACGATTTCCATCTTCTTGATCGCAATTCATTGATATGAGCACGACGATTCGTTGCATGCACTCGTAATAAAATCTAACACCCAGTCTGATACTTCAAAATCTAATCTGATTTTTGACATTCCTTGCATACATTTGCAAAACAGATGAAAATATTTATACCGTAATATTTTTTACCTTTTCTAAGTCCTAACGGTAACGGCACAAAGCTTGGAATGTGCCGCGCTGTGACTCGCTTATTTTGACTATCGAGTAGGTACACTACGCGGTACTGTACTGCGTATCGCTGATTGTATCGAAACAATACAAACATACAAAATATGGACGGTAAGTTCACAGTACTGGTGACGCGGGGTTTTTTTTTTACTACAATCAGCAGGGGACCACAGCTGTATGCGTCGTATTCATCGCACCAAAGAACATCTCTCATCGACCAGTCCACGTTACAGACATTGCACTGTCCCGTTTCACCTTCTTCTACAAATTTTTACCGCATGTTTCTTTAATCAAGGAACCCTCAAAAAATACCAATCATTTTGTCTTATGCGACGTACAAAGCTGTTATTGATCGATTAATAAATTATCTCACTTCAATGACGACTCTTGTTGAGTTTTCTTTGCGGCAACAAAAATCCAAAGCAGCAATGAGTACGTTGTTTTGCAAAACAAATGACTACTGGATTGTAAATTTTGTTATTCTATTACGAGAGTATTTTCAAAACTTGAACGCAAACTTGAAAATGAAGTTACAATAGTCGCAATTTGTTAGAATTGCCAATCGCCAAAGAACAACTGTAATATTAATGTATATTAAACGAGCTTATTGTTTGCATGCGAAACTCGTATTTTGCGGCTGATATGAAAAGGACTCTGAGAAAGACTATATTTAGAAAGGGGATGGATAGATGGATGAGCTGACATGAGAGTGCATAGTGCACATATAATACACAACTATGATGCTCGTTTTCCCATTATCGGTGAATGTTTCCGGAGAGGTGCAATAACCCCTCTAGGTATATAATGGTGGTGGTAGTATGGTATGGCGGAGCGGTGCATGGACCACAGTCATGACCGGAGGCTGACCCCGGCGGGTGCACGCCACGAGGAGCGCAATGCTGGTTTGCATATTCGCGACTGCGTCCCGGTGGCGGATATACATCATGCATCCGCGGGTCGTGGTGCAAGTGCAACGGTCCAACAACGACAACGACGATGAGGACAAGAGTAGATAGAACCTCGACCCAACTTTATTCGCGGATCTCTCCGTTGTCCCTCGCTCCACCCGGAGACTCACGATCGGACGATAGCTCAGCCAGCGAATTTGCATCCGTGGAATCCTCGCGCGTGGGCTGGTCCATGCACGTCCCGGGCTATCGGACGGCAGCGACAACGACAAGGTGGAGGTGGCGGAGCGGTACAACCGGAAGCAGATACAGCATAAGAGGACACAGCCTCGCACCGGTAAACTATGCTTATTCACTGCTGATACTGGTTTTCTACTTGCAATACCTGCTGCTACAAAGTTATTCGAGAATTCGACTCTATCTCCCACTTTCGATTCAGTGTGCTTCGGAGCTTTTCCAAAGTCACGCTACTTATTTCACGATCTTCGCGAGTCCTCGTGATCGTGTCGTCACGTACGATCACGAATAGAATAGAAATAGATAGAGATCGGGATTGGGTAGCGAGAGGGCGAAGGGCAGACTACTATTTGATGACATAGAATCTTGCTTATATACTTGAGTGGAAAAAAAAAAATTTCTTGCATGTTGGAGGAGGTCGTAACTATTTTTTTTAAACCATTTTTACAAATTTTGATACAAAAACATTATCTGCTCGTCCATGAATCCCAACGAAAGAAAAATTCGTTTAAAAAGAGCCCTACTGTTTACCAAGACAGCAACCGTTCAAGTGTACTCTATCATCACTGCGGTATGTTTAACATTGTTGAACCACGCCTCTGTACGAGAACGCAGCAGGAACTTAAAAATCCTGCTGACATTTCAATCGCGCTACCAAATCGGAACCTGCTACCCGTTTCGCTCCGGTAATGGCAACGAAGGAATCAAAGAAGTGAGTCAAGGATATCCCCATGGGAAATAGGAAGAGGATGAGCTCATTCGGATGCGATCAAACGTATAAGGAATCAACCTCTGCTGGAAGAAACTGACACACCATATATGCACTGCATAATTGTTAATTCACCCCGCCTGCCTGTCCGCATGCGTCGCTATCTTATCGAGATCGTCAATCTTTGGTTTTATCGATTGTGTTTGATTTACGAGGTTTCTTTCTTTTGGTCAGCAATGCCATCGAGCAGGGGTAGGAATGAGGGAGGAACGAGGATAGGGAGCTCTAATACAAAACATTGGTCAACACACAAGCATCTTCTCACAGGTAGCATGTAGTTCTCATATACAATATATATCTATAGTTTGTGCGCGCGCCTCGCGACTTCCTGTATTGTTGCATCTTATCGTATAGATCGGAGATATGGGCAGCCGGAGAAGCGGGAGCGCTGTAATGTGCGCGACCGTGTGTCTCACTGCAACGAGTGAAAGAAGAAACGAGAGAGAAGGAGAGAAAGAGAGAGAGACAGAGAGAGAGAGAAAGCTCGAGCACAGTGAAGAACTAATAGACCACCTTCGTGAGGTAGAATAGAGGGATGCTTGGTGTGGTTTGAGACACCTCGGGTGCCTCTAGCTCTTGCCATCTACATACGGGCACGATCTCCGGGTTCCCATGGTGTTGAAGCAAGCAGCAAGCTCGACTGTTGTACAGCATTCAGCTAAGAGTGCTGATGTTGAATGTTGCTACTAAACTTGCAAGCATATCATAGAGTTAGAAGAAGAAATGAGGATGTGCCAATCGCCTAGTTGCTACTAAGATCGAAGGGCCGTCGAGACTGAAAATGTTTCCATTCTAATATAGAATATGAAGGCACTTGAAGATTTTCTGAGGAATTGTATAAAATCTTTACTTGTTTGTTGGTCCTAAAAAAAGGAACGGTTTATTTTCCCATTTTCTTTTCTTCGCTATCAATGGACAGATATAAGAGAATGTGAAATTGATTTGAAGTTTCAATTTAGATCGTGATTTATTTGATTGATCTCGTCCAGCATTCGTGTCCCTGGCAAATGCCAACCGGAAGATCCCTTAAGTATAGATATACGTCTGTATACATTATAGTGACAGGTACTGGTCGTTCTCCCATTGTATTATATTTCCAATAAGGAGTATATAGTTAGGTTACATACGTATGTGTGAGAGTAGACCTAATGGAAAATCGGAGTAATGACTCGCAAATAGGCCATTCTATTGAGGGCGTAACAAATTTACAATTACGTTGGATAGTTATCATTACTATTGGATGAGGAGGGGAGGTTCTGGTCTGCATGATTGCTGTGTCTAATACTGCATATACGTTGATGTACTTGTATGTTCCGTTGCTACAGGGTGCGGGCACTTCCCACGAGTCTGGACGCTGTAGTATTCTCATAGTACACTATAGCATATAGATTTAATACCGGTACTATCTATACCTGTGGATATTATTGATATATCTGACCATTGGCGTGTCAGCGTCATTCATTTGCAATGATTACGATAATAACAATACAACAAAAGTAGTAATAAGCATTATATACACAGCCCGTCGTACATACAGTAGGTACGTGTGAAAAAACAAAATATATGGATGGATGAAAATCATAATATATCGGATATTTCTACCACATCATAAAAACAATATAAAAATATGAAGAAACACATGGTTCCTGATATATGTGTATGTTGAACTGGCGAAGATGAAGGAGCCTGTGGGGATACACAGTCGCGCGAATTAGCGAGAACAACTCGACAAGAAGTAGGATATAGTTAGGAATACTCGTGTATGCATGCATGCACATCCAGCGTAGAAATAAACTTGAGGCACACGCAGCTAGTAGGGAATATATATATATGATTTATATGTCTGGCGCGTAACTAGGGTGCGCCTTGATTATTGAGCTATCATTACTAATGAACCACCTAATCAGGATGCGTAGGTCGAACGTAACGCGTCGTTAAATCTTCGAGATGTTTGTAGATAAATTAAAAAGAACTCTGATATGCTCGGTTATATAGGCAACGTATTATTATGCGATCAACTCGGGAGGAGATAGCTCGTTCGAAGTGGCATAATCAAGCATCAACTTCCTTGCAGGACCGGATTTTTTATAGCAACCCGATCAAGTACAATAAGAAGGTTTAGTTACTTGCTATTTCTATCAGTACATGTGTATAACGTGTTGATATCTTGATTTCTCATCACACGTTTGATTATCTACCTATGGGGCATTCCGTCTTATATCTGACAGCGACGAACCATTATTGTTGAAGGAAATTCGGAAATATTTATGACTCAGGGGCCAAATGACGTATTTCTACCTTTCTCTATGGCCTTTACGAATGTACAGAATGTAGGAACATTGTCACGGCCATCTACGGGAAAGAACCGTCGCCCCGACCCAACTATCCATATAATAGCGAATGTACCAGTCATTGTTGCAAATAACAGTTCACACCTTGTAGTGTGGTGCTTGCAGGACTCGGAAGAGGCGATGACAACAACAACGACAACTAAGGTGAGAGCCAGACATCACATGGAAGGGAGAGGTACATAGCTCTGTTCCGTTAGATCGCTCACGAGCTGGCCACGCGCTCTCTCACATTAAGCCCCGCCGTATACCATGTGCAACGTGTAAGTTGCAATCATCTCTCGAGGCAGCACTTAATGTTTCTCTATAAAGGGTTATAACGTAAGGGTCTCTGCCCTCTTACCTCCTAATGGAGTACTTGCCCAATAATACCCTCTATTTTTTAGGCGTTTTATTTACTCACTGTACGTGAAATTTCGTGGAAATCATTCTTCCATGAATTGAGTAAACATTTTCTTTTTTTACCCATAGATTCGGCATAAAATCGAATGATGAGTATCGCGTGTGTGTTCGATGTCAAGAAGGAGATATCCCACTGAAGTTGTCCAAATGACAAAAATATCTCGAAGCTCTTTTTTTATTACTGTATCGATTGAATACAAATTCTAGAAAAGTTTAGCGCTAAAAAAACGGAGACAGTCGTCGGGTGTAACTACGGATCTCGAAGAAACTTTTTCATGTACTGAACTATTCGTACGAATATGGTATCGTGTTATATGTCATGGAAGTAAAAAAAGAATATTAAAGGCAGCGCGCCAATCATATCTACGTGAAAATGACGCACTCCTGTGTGTCCGTGGTCATCCTACGAGAGACGAAGTGCGCGATGTCACGCGAATCTATATTTTGGTATTTCGTTTTGTTCAGCTAGACAGCATAAAACTTCCCGTAGTGGAATCGATATCCCCCGTTATCGAAAGAAGAGGAGTGCGTGTGTATGTCTGTGTATAAATACAAATGTATGGATAGAGACAATACTCGAATGCCTTTTTGCGATAAAGCAAGATTCTCGCGTGCGACAGTCCGCAAACTTGTCGCCCTCCCGTTCGTCGTTTTCTGCAAAATTCGTGAATATTTGAGGGATATCGCCAAGCCAAGAGACATAATCATACTTTATGCACAAGGAATTCTCCTTTTGTCCTCTTTCTCGCGTGATTTTCCTTACCAACCAAGACAATATATGGTAGAAAGTCGTATAAAATTAATGGCTATCAAAGAATTGAACTTTACTCGGACGAACATGATTCGCCAGAAGGAAAACCCGGAGCCGATGATGATAAGTTGAACTGAAGTTCTTTTTTTTTCGTTATTTTTATTTGTTAAAAAATCTCGGCCGTCTGGATTGCAGACGAAACCAAAACACAGATGTGATCGTTAAAAACAATTTTATCCGAAGTCTTCTGAAATCTGCAAAATTATTTGCGTCGAGGCGAACAGCTTTTTATAATTTCTCTTATGTTTATTGTTTCAGAGTATTTTAAATTTCGTCTCGGTTCGTTTTGATTGTCATTATATACATTTCTGTAAAATCATATGAAATAAATACAAGTTCAGCGAAAAAGAACCAAAGAAAAAATATCTCGTAAGATGCATTGCACAAGCTTGAGAGAGTCTGTATTATGATCACGAACTTTGTAATGTTACTGTACAATATCCTGCTTGACGTACAAAATGTCTTCACCAGAATATATCTTGAAATATATATGTATACAGAGAATGCAGTTTAATACCGTTTTGTTTATGGAGGCGACGTGTACCAACGGTTAAAAAAAGAAACCAAGCAGTAATTCGACCAATTAGTTGGCCCCTTTTGGAGAGGACATCAAACGTGCTACGATATTTCAGTAAAGGGCGCGCATTCTGGTAAATGCATTGGTCGATTCCTTCTCTCTGTAAGACTTTGTTCTTGGCATGAGGACGAAACGTGTATAACCCGTGCCCGATCTCTTGTCGTCCGTCGTCCAAAGTCTCGGTACATGTTCCACGCACATGGACTGAGATCAGTCATCCGAGCAATGTATAATTCATGAATCGTCCCCGCGTGTATATAGTACTCTTTCTCTGTCGACCACACGCGCATATTATGCACGCCCGATTCCCACTATTAATTTGCATCAGTGCGATAACGGAGGATTATGCTGTAGTCGGTGCGCAACGGGCGCGTGTGTATACACACTTTTATTGCAGCAGCTTCCTCTGCTTATGCCGCAACTTAACGTGTGGCTATTTGATTTAAACGACCGGTACCGAAACCTCCCTACAATCACGTTGATGCTAAGCTGGATCAAAATTATTTATTGACCTATTATTTAGTACCACGTTCTTAGTTATCTGTACATGGTTTTCAATTATTTTCGAGTTATCTCATTCGCGGTTAAAACAAAATATTTTTTTCTTTTTTACGGCAGGTTTTATAATCGATGAAATTGTAACGACGTAGTAAATATATGATCAATTAAATATATCTTTATATTGTAACACGGTGACTCAGCATCGATTAATCGATAACAGCTTGGAAGTCGCAAACACGAAGAGAATTATATACGTAGAAAGACTGATGAGAATAATATGCAAATTCCGTTGCGCATTAACGACCTCAAGAGGGCTGGAAAACACCTATATTATATTATTGCCCATGGACTCTGTGGTCATTTTTCCAGTCATCGTAACAGTTCCAATGCTTTCGAAAGAATAAAAAAGAGACTGCACTTTGCAGACATTTACAACAGTGTGTTTTGAATGATGAAGGCTTGGAAAGCATCCGTAGATATTCAAATAGCCTCTAGCTTTTGAACGTGTGAACTCTATTGGTCGAGTTTGGTGAAAAAGTGATTAGGCTCGTTTCCGCAACGCAATCGTTCGCATACACGGAGGCGATTAATTATCTACCATTCAATTCTTTCCGCACGGGCTCTTTCGATATTTATGAAAATTCGCAATTCGCGTGATCGGTTGAATATTAGGGAGAAACGATGTTAGAAGAAATCGACCGTGGAACGAAAGGAAACTTACGTACATAAAGATACAGACAGGTGTATATACATATGTTTATTTATTTGTCTTTCACTCGCACTGTAGTGTTTGTGCTGTATGCGCGAGAATGTAATTTCGCGTTTTGGCACGTACGGAGCGATCATTAGGGTCTGCAAGAGAGACCCAAGAGGGTAAAAGTGTGTATATGTGTGTGGGAGCAAGAGGGACAGAGATGAGCGGGACAGCCGATAGAAGCAATGCAAGGAATATGATGTTATTAATGCATTCCTGGAAGCAAGGTGGATTCTCATTTCCCCCGCTGATTACCCATAATTTGTACGTAATCGTCCGAGCGGTGGTGGTGGAAAGGTTCGTACGTCTCGGACGTTACCTCCGATAACGTGCATACACTCTGTTTTACGGCACACATACATGTTTCCACTTTCCATCAAGCGTTTGCACACCTCATGGTAAATCGACGATTTAAGCGATTCCTCATGGGAAAATAACACTTAGAGAAATAGTATACACAGATATACTTGTGTACGTACAATATTCGACAGATCTCCGCCGAATCGAGAGAAGATATCCGTGGCTTTAATAGGAACATATCGATGTAAGCATAATCGTCAATTCGGAATTATTACCATTACGCGTAAATTCTCATCCGGTATTACAAACGTCTGCATACATACCGGATTTATTTCCTCTGCACGTGTAGCGCCTATAAAATTGCACCAAACATTTTAGCTACCTATATGAAACGCGCTTCGAATATATGTACACGCATGTATAGACCCATATATTCTTGATTCAAGTACGCAGCGCAAAGTATGTACTTCTGTAACGCACTAAGTGCACAGCAAGGATTAAAAAAAATCTGTACATACAAGTCGGGTCAGCTACTACTGACGATATTTATAGCCCTCTGTACAGTGTCGGAACTCTGACAAGAAAAGAAACGCGATTTTTCTATCTCTCACCCTTGCCAAAGTGGCGGTTCACCTTCTCCTTCCCCTCCTGATGCGGCGCGCGGTCTCCATCTCTATGGTGTTCATGCCTTCGCTACTACAGTAGTCACCAGTTATCGTTTCCCCCCGTCGTGTGTCCCTTTAGACTCCAGCAGGTGATCCTTGGAACGATCTGGGCACAGAACGGCGAGAGAGAGAGAGAGAGAGAGAGAGAGAAAGGGAGAAGGCGAGAAAAGGAAAGAAGGAGGATCGAGAGAGCCCGGGCACGTCGCGATCCGGGCGCGAGCACGATCTCTAATTGCGTCGCGACTCACCAACAGCCTCGGGGAGTCGAGGACGATGCGTCGATAGTAAATTGAATGTTTTTTCGCACATATACCTTGGCGGCTTGTCGCGAATGCTCTTCGCGCGCCAACTTTTCTTCACGCGATTCCGCCAAGACACCGCGCGAGAGACAGTCGGGAGAGAGTCTGCTGCACAGAGGGAATCTGAAAGAGTACATCAAGACCATAAAGCCGTAGTGGGTACTTCGAGACTCGAACATTCGACGGCAAAACCGACGAAAAAGTTATGGATGAGAATAGGTGTACGGACACGAGAAGTGATATTTTTATGGCGTGTCTACGATACGTCGAATGAATTTATATCAATGCTACATCAGAGTTATTTCTGATTGTAAAGCCGACACCCAACTGGCAGTCAATCTCGAATTGAGTTAGTTTTTATTTCATTGAATCCGATGTGTTTAACTCAATGTACTCTGCACGTGTGAAAAACACCTTTTACGGAATCTTAAAATTCTATTTTTATGATAGTCATTCATGCATTACTTCTACAGCGGTTCATCAAAAGATAGAGAAGAAAAAAGGGACTCAGAATAATGACATTTCGTCTACAGGAATATGTATACACTCCTTATTATTTCCATCTAGTCGAGAAAATTGTGTACCGTAAGGTGACAACATAAGGACCCTAAGACACAACCGTCATATGTCCCACTCTCCTTACCATGAGTTCCATTTGCATTTGATCCATTAAGCTTTCACGCCTGTCCTTCTCATTCAACGTTTATTATTTCAAATACAGATACACATGCAACATGTCAATCAAGTATTTCAATCTCACCGGTGAAAATCGGTTTCGAAAAAAATTCAGCTCGTCAATTTATTTGTCTATTTCTACAGTATGGCACTCTTCATCTAGCTTGGTTGGCTAACAAGTCAGCCAGCTTTTTTAAAACTATGGTCGATACGTTTTTTTCTTTCCTCGTACAATTTTTTAGTTTATCATTTTTCTTAAGTTCGCGAGTTTATCTAAGATCAGGATGTGTGGTCGTCTGGTAATATATGCCCCGGAGCTCGGGGATGGTACGTGCATGCTCATCTCACTATAGCGTGGGGACTCCTCGTAGCGCAAGTTGTACATAGTGCTAGTAACATCGTACTAGGATGCAAGGGGGAATCCCCTCGGTACAGAGCATCTAGCGGAGCGAACACGCTGCGCTATAAATATTGCGGTGTGAATGCATGTTAATGAGCAGCTTGTAAAGCTTGCTCTCACCTATATATACGTTACTCACAAACAAATGAGAGCGAGTGAGCGAGAACCATATCGTTTCTATGCGCCTCGCTTATGATTAGAGACGACGACGAGTAAACTGAGATTTACTTCTGCGTATATGTGTATGTATATATCTTATCTTTTCGCACGCTTGCCTGAATGTTTGCGATACAGCTTGCAAGTATATAGAATCTAGCAAGCTCCGTCTTACCCATACACAGCAATCATACATCGTTCATTCCCGCTCTCGTATCTCTCTCTCCCTCCCCTCTCTCTCACCGCCCCCCGCTCTCGCTCTCTCTCTGTTCTTGAGCGACGTCGCATAAATCCGCTTTTTCGGCGAGCTCGTTAGGGATCCCCACTGACGCTCGTCGTCTAATTCCATGTGTGCAAGAAGTAAAACCACCGCTGTAAACTTCCTTCGTTACTCGTTCAATCTCTGCTGCCCATGAGAGAATATAGCTCTTGACCAAAGTGCCTGCAACAGACAAGCGAAAAGTTGTACCGTGTACTCCTCTTTTCGCCTCGCCCGTATACTTCGAGTAATGCTGCCAGACACTTGTCACTCGTAAACATCACGAGCACTCTTCGTTGCTGCAGAATTCATTGATAACATCGTTTTTACCATTTCGGGTTTTTAAACCAAAAGCATACAAGATCGATGACTAACAAATATTCGAACACATTTCTTTCAAAATCAATACAAGCTTCGGTTGAGCCGAAAAAATTATTCTAAATTATGATTTTTTGTGTTGGCTGCGGACTGAGATAGATAAGGAAGCAACAAAGCCTGCTCGGCAATTCTATAGATTTGATGATCCTCTCTGACCCGTTTTTTTCCTCCAAAGATGTGTGGAATGTCATTCAAACTCGTATAATTTTATCCAAGAACAGTAGGCAGAGCCGATGAGGATAAATATATCGCGTGACGCGATATATCAGATGCGTGAATAGGTAACACTATATATGTATGAACATATACATAATACTCGAGGAAGATTCACGTTATCCCACGGACCCAGCCACGAGGGGGAGGGTCCATGTCTATCATTATCGCAAGTATAGTCTACGACCATTTCACTTCGAAGATAAAACGTGAACGTATGAAAAAAAGTATACATAGAGGAAGAGAACGAGAGAAAGATATAACGGGAATAAATGAAACGAAGGAGCAAAACAGAGAGACGAAAAGATTCAAATTGCAATTAAATCAAAGATCATAAAAAAATGCTGTGGCACAAGAAGTAAAATAAGCGAGCGAAGAAGCGTACCGCGGTTATTTACTGCGCACGAAATCATCGTGAAACCACTTAGTAATGATATGCAATTAAGGTGTATTAATGTTCCAATTCTCCGGTATTTTTACAGTCATTAATCATTTGTCACAGTGCTAAAACCCTCAACGCAAAAATTTCATTTCTGTATATATATGTATATAAGGTATGTCGCGATGAGAGAGGCGGTGGCCCGGTGAGCACAGGGTGATGCGAGCTATTACAGTTTTTTGCGTGTTTATTAGCACCAACGCAATTTACCGCGAAGATGCGTGCAAGCTCACAACCTCTCGTTTGCTGTGTGCCATCTTCCCCCCCCCTCTTCTTTCTTTCTCTCTTTCTCTCTTTTTGGTAGAGGAAAAACGGGCGTGGTCGAACACACCTTCGACGCTTCAGGCGGGTTTCGTGGTTTGTAATTCGACTCTCCAATTTATTCCATCGACAGCAAGATTTATTACTGTATATATATCGCTATAGAGTTTTTAAGGCATGAGATTTTATCTTGTTCCTCGTGAAAATTCATACGAGCTCCCAAGATCACAGAGTATGGAAGACCCACCTGGATGAGGCTAAGTTGAAGGACGCAAAAGATGAAGGGTAATTGGGATGAAAGCAGAAAGCCGCGGATCGTTTGCTCTTCTCCGTGTGAGGGTTTCGGAGCGGAACGAGAGTGAAACCTGTGACGAGATCTGTGCGCGCTCGATTGCTTCTTCCATTTCTTGGTCTCGTAATAATTATGCCCAGCATCTTTCTCTCTCTCTCTCTCTCTCTCTCTCTCTCTCTCTCTCTTTCTCATTTCACAATGATAATTGGAACGACTTACTGTGTTTTACAACGATTTCTTAAGTAGTAATAGTCTTTCTATGAGAGAAAAAGGAAGTGGATTTTAATAACTATCAATCTTGCGAAGAGTGATCGAACACCGGGAGACCTTACCGATCATATCTTGTACAGATTATATACAAGACATATACCATTTCTCCTTGCTATTTTCTACAAGATTTAATTGTGTTCCTCTTGAACGGTACTATCATTCTTTGTCGATTTTTTGCTCTACATAGCTCCATATAATCCCTCGATTCTCAACACGTTTCTTGCGTGTTATAGCTTCCGGTTAAATCCAAAGTCCCTCGATAACACTGGCGATCGATGATTCCTCGTGGTTATACGATAGCGGCGTGGGTACATGCGATATCTAATATCTTTGGAAAGAAGAGGGCTAACGATTCTCTTGACTCTCGAGATTTTTAGAAAAGACACGATCCCTCCAGGATCCTGGTTAAACAAAGTGAGAAAAAAATTGCGCATCATGCTATCGAAAAGAAAAATCGCCATCGATCCAAGCACACTTCAGCATGTATCGTCGTTTTCTTTTCGTCGCTTTTTTTTTTGTCTTTTCTTCACTCTTTCTTTCTTCGTTCATTCACGATCGAGACAAGACAGGCCAGCTACTGGCGTGATCGCGAAGTCTCATCAGAGGCGCTTTGCTCGCGCGCGCGAAAGAGATCGAGACGAGATTCTCGCGACTACTCTCTCCGACTTGCATTCAATTAAGACGGAAGAGCAAAGACTCCTCGCGAGCTTGATAAATCACTCGACGAGAGGCTCTCTCGTAACCTTTTACTCGCGCGAACGAACGAACCCGCGTGATCGCGAGTCAACGGGCAATTAGTTTCGCTAATTAAGGATTAGTCCTCTTCCGATAGACACAGACTGTGTTAATTTGGCTCTCACGTATTTTCGCGAATAGTGCACGCTCCAAATCACATAATAAAGTCAACAATTAAAACTGAAAGGCATATACATTTATTTTTAATTACATATATTTTACTATTTATTTTGAATTTCGTGTTTCAATAGAGATTTTTATGCGTTGCAAAGAAAACATCGGGTGCTGGCATTTGAAAGAAAGTTGTAGTGGAACCAAATGCACAGCGCAGGATCGGAAAGTCTAGAAGCATGTCTCAGAGCACAATAAAACAGTTATTAAGTTCTACAACAGAATCGTAACGAAAAATCTGCTGAAAAAAAGTGCATACCTCTCCTCTCCTCTTTCTCTTTACTACATTTTATATCTGCAATGTAAATAAGAATCAAGTGTGAGCTCGTTTTGCAAAAGAACCCAAAGATCAAGGGGTTCGTGGCAGTGTAGGACGACCGCAGGGCAACCCGGTGTGCTTTGCTGCCGTGTGGCTCTCGCGTGCTCACGATCGGCGACCGGGCCGCTAGCGCGCGCTCCCACAGGGCCCCCTTCTCGCGCTCTACTGCATATCCCCCGGCTCCCCCTGGCTATTTATTTTCACGTCTTTCTTTTGTGGATATAACCACTCGAGAGAACGTGGGAGTCGCAGGAGGTGCGCGGGCAATTCGAGCGATACTCTGCACGATTTTTTCGCAATTCTTTTCCGATCTGTTGAAATGGAAAAAAATCAACGATCTTCCATGATTGTAATCCATCCGAGACTGAAAATCAGATGACTATATGTTTCATTTGTTTGTAGGAAGACAGCTTGAACTATATATGCAGATTTAAATAGAGAGGTCATGGCTGGAAGAGAGCGTTCAATGGTATTCCTAATTTTTTTAAATTAACGTAAAACGTCGGTATATATACGTAGACATATATAATCATGCGTGTGCACTATCGTCGTAAATCCATGTGTATACACCGATCTCACGAAACGCTTCTACAGGCGTCGTAAATTCAAACTTCTTCCTACGCGCGGATCTCCCGGCATATCGCGAGAGCTCACTAAACTGCCAGCATCGTGCTTATAAGAGCACGTCCTACAGATACCTGTATAGTAAGTCAGATGAGATATTCGTGACAAATTTTATTCACTCGTCCGTCCCGTTTGCCTCGTTCATATAAGGGCGTTAACGCGAAATTTATGTATTATGTAATGCGGAGTTGCATTAATGGCAATGCCTCCCGGAGGAGAGAGGATGGTTAATGAAAGTCTTGATGACTCTCGAACAAGTGATATATTGCGGTCGATCCAGCTCAATAATTCACAGTACTCCTCCAGTTCAGCTCGACGAGAGATTTTTTATGTTGCAATTCTTACACCAACCTGTATCGCAAAAAATAGAACGACACTGAATTACTCGTGAATTTTTTAACTCGCGAATATATCGTGTGCAGTCTAAATTGAACAAAAAAAGTACTGTGTGTCAAACTGATTGAGAAATAAGGATCTAAACGAAAGCATAACCCCGCACGTGCGGTCACAACCTTTCCTCCAGAGTCATGCTGACTGAGTAACAAAATTTCTCCATCTCCATATTAATTCTCTCGAAGCCCCGTCTCCTTAGCTTTTTGTATCTCCTCATACACGTACGTATGCTGACTCGATAATCTGTAGCGGGCGAGGTCGACGAAGAATCGTTAACGAAAAACGTGGATCGGATTCACGCTTCGTGCGCGTGCGAGATTGTACCGAGGATATTAACGCTTCGTAGGATCGACTATCATTATTCGACCATTTTTTTAAACGATGATTAGTGGGAATTAATCAAATATAGGGGAAAATAAAACGGAGAGAAAAAGAAATAGAACCGATAAATGAACTATCCGGAGACCCGACGCGAATTTTAGGAGGTGATGTTTGTGCTGTCATATAACCTAGAAAACGATTATTTTTCATCAGCAAATTGTATTCCGATCCATGAAATGTTGGACTTGTGTCATTAATTCATAATGAGGCATAATTAATTCCAGTCTTATCGAGAAAGAAACGCTCAAATCAGGAAATTTTGCTGGAGTCATGTGTCTTGAATAATGAAACGGCTAAATAAGTTAGTTAATAAACGTTGTGCATAGAACACTTTTTCAAGAGGCTGAACTGTACACGCTCAGTTGCATCATCTAGGACGTTGATCGTATACGCCCCATTTCCAGACAGAGAAGAAATCCTGGTGCGCTTTCATTGCTGGACGTTGGAGAGGGACGCTCTCTCTTTCTGTCCCTCTGTTCTGCTCTTATGAACCTTTAATCATGATATTCTTCGGTCTATTGAGGGCTACATCTAAAGCTTTAACGCTTTTGGACCATCTTCAGGTGGCCTCGTACATCTCGTATCCAGTACGAAGACTCTCTCCTAATGTATTCTAATAATATGCCGCCCCGACAATGCAGCACAACTCATCCAGCATCCACCTACACTCGAGCCAACGAATAGGCATAGATGCTCAAACCTAATGGTTTAGATGCCAGGTTCTACATCGCTTTTATCTCTTATCTCGAGATATACGCGTTTGCTATCGTTCTCGTTCAGTTCCGTGAGTGACGTAGTGATGTTTTTTAACATTGATGCCGCAAAGATTATCAACGCTTGCACGTCCGAGCATTGTATGGACAATCGCTTTTGTCTAATGTAACGTCGGTGAAGCTCTCCCACACATCACGTTATTCACTAACATAACATTCCAATTTTTCAAGAACGTCTAAAAAAAAAAATTGATTCAATGAATGCTCAAATTGTTCGGTCTATCCCGTCGTTATTCTTACAAAATCCACAATTTCTACTTAAATAAACAAAACATTTTTGCACGCATTATGAATACATTTTCTTAGGAAGCTTCCGAAAAAAAGACTATTGTACAAGTCAAAAGATAACGTGATATCAACATACTTCAATGTTCCGTAATGATTTATCCAACGGTGGAAGTAGTGACAGGTCGAATTGGGCGTTCTTCCTCGATCGTTGTGTGTAACCCAAATAAGCGAGAGAACACAATACATCTAGATCGCATTGCCCGCAGGAGTTCATCGCCGCATAGACTGGGCGAACTGCATTGCGGGTGTATATAGGATGGGGAGGGCTTATGAGCAAGGATCGTGCTAGTTTTATAAAATGTTGGTGAAGCAATGGAGGTAGGAGAGTAGAAGGGATGGCTCAACCCCGGGACGTGCCAGGACACTTTGCCGTGCTGTTGCTGCTGCTGGTAGCAAGAGCCTGCAGCAGCTCGAACGTGCGATGCCCGCATTGCAGACAATCGCCGTAATTGGGGCTTCGTAAAATTGTTACGCGGGGGTGACTACTCTATAGGCGGCTGTCCGCACTCTCTGGGCTTAATCGTCGAACGATTGACCGAGCACCAGAGCTGTGGGAGATACTTCAGGATATTTCATTGTGTGAATATTGTAGATATTCACGTGGGCTTTTGTATGCGAAGTATGATGAGAGTTGTATATATACATGTAAATCATGACGTTGTTATATCAGGTAGGCCATGCGGGTCAACCGAGGTCTTCCTTCTTTCTCTTGCATCTTCTATACATATAATAATTCCACACATATTAGCACTTATATCCTTGCAATGCTGCGGTTAATCTTAAGCCTTTTCCATCTACCTTACTCGCTCTATCGCTCTCTCTCTCTCTCTCTCTCTCTCTCTCTCTCTCACT
>JABSMR010031389.1:0-16142 GCA_018902295.1 Dusona sp. PSUC_FEM 10030013
TATTAGTGTTATTTGTTGGGAAATATAACAATCTGAGAATATGAAGAAATCGAAACTATATTAATTGAAGATCAAATTAATCTCCGCACCAATGACTTATTTTCAGCAACTGGCTTTCGGTATATAATTACGTTAACGGGAATGAATTCTTTATTCATTTGTTCTGAAAACATTTTTCTCAGACGCTATATGTCATACAAATACAAAATCGAATTCTGTAGTGACGTAGTTAATTTTCTTATTCTATCGAGTCAGGTCAGGATAATGTTATTGAATTAGCATTAAGATTGGCTTAAAAATATGAGAAAAAACTATTTTTATATCGTTATTTTGCTCACTTTGTACATATACCAAAAATTAGTGCGAAATACGTATAAAATTATTGGTAAAAAAAACAAAAAACATTTTTGATATGATCAATATTTTTTTTATAAGCAATTTTTTTAGAGTGACTTTTAACTCTAATATATCACTCCGTTAGATACGATTCTTCGACGGCGGTTCGATACGCTCTCGAACATTTATCTTTTTCTCAATCGGATGAGACATTTAAGCTACAAATTTGTGCGATCTCTAGTTTCCTTTGCTCGCGTGACGTAAAAACTCTACCGTTGCACACGGTTCGTCACTGTGTTGTATAGAAAAAAGTTGACGGTTTGTTAGTTTTTTTTAAATTTAACAAAACGAGGCTATTCGGCGAGTGCACTGCAAAAAAAAAAAAAGAAATAACGATAGAATCAAGCAAACGTGTCCTTTTACGAAAAAACGTCAAAAGACCAAACGCTCCAGTACAGTAGTTGGCCACCAGTGTGATTGCTAAATTGTTAAAAGCTTCAGATTTGAAGCGGTGTACACAGAACAGGTCAGCGACGAAACAGTCCCCTAGAATTACTAAAACTATAGTTTTTTATAGACTATTTGAACGAAGCCTATCGATGATTCGTATATGGTACATAAGGCCTTTCACGTGAAAGTTACATTCCAAAAACCTCGACTATATTTAATACATAAGATTTTCTTATGTTATTGTGTTGTTGTTGTATAAAAAACGAGTAATCAAAGGCTAAAATATACTGAATGGAAATTAAAATGGTACTATGGATTGATTTAAAAAATTGACGCGATAGGTCCTCGTTGTCATTATTATCATTGAAGACATTTATCTCCATTTCTTTTAAAATTTGATTCTGAAGAAATTATCTTCGAATTTTGTAATTTGCTGTACGAATTTACTATTTTACTTCATAAAAAAACTTATTTCAACTTTGTAACAACTCAAAACTTCCACGGGAAATGTCTCATATAACGAGTATGGCACTCGTAATGCTACAACAGTGCGTATGATTACAGAGGACTTGGGGCAAAAAACATCACAGCTCTCTAGAAAAACAATCTTTGCTTCGCGCAGCGAATATTTGAAAACGTAAGTGAATTTGTTTGAAAAATATGGTGGTTGTGACAACAATGAAGAAATCTAAAGTCGACAGAACAACGCGTACTAACCACGTGAAATGATTGGCCATTTGAACAGACGAATAAAAATAGTTGGAACTATATATCGTTCCACCTAATGGTATTTCCTGTTAACTTCGCTGCCGCTGATATGCTATTGATTAACCATTGCATAGAAAACTTGACACTGCATTGTTAAACAGTTGGAACTCAATTGCAAAATAGGTTGCATGTATCGTGGTCTGACAAAGCCGAGGTCTGAAAAATCTATGACTTAGCTGGACAATAAGAGCTCGGAAAAAAAATGGAATAAATAAAAACAATAATAATTACCATGTAAATATTTGTCAATTCAACGGAATTCTCTATGGATGCTGCGAATGCTTGTCCATTCGCGCTGTCGCTTTCACTTTGCATGGGACTCGCACGTCATCACCGCCATCACCCTCAGCACACGAGCTTCAATTCCGTTCACCGCTCGTTGATTGACGATTTACATAGACAAATAAGTTAGCCGTGATGATGCTATTGCATCACCCGGATATTTGTCCTCTTCTCGAATAATTGTTTTCCGGTCGACTACCGGATCTCTTTCGTTCTCTCTGTCCACCCGGTCATCATTTATCGAGAGAGAAGAGATTCCCGAAGGACTCTAAAGCAGATAAAATAGCATCATCGCGTCACTCGATGTTCGTCAGAGCGCACATCTCTCATCGTATTCATCGCATTTTATCTCCATTCTAGCGTTTTCTCTTTAGTCAAGAGTTTTCGAAAACATTCGTGTATATGTTGTGACCATCCACAACAGTTAGCACGGCTTCGACAAACAAGGATACACTCGTAGATAACGAGCACCAAATGAAAGGTTTCGTTCTCAAAATTATGCATGAACGTTCAATGATTGAGTGTGGAATTACGTGTCACGAAGAGTCGAGTAAATATTCACCCAAATTATTTTCGGTACGTGGCATTTTTACGAACAGTCGAATAAGTATGTTTACTAATTATGTTTCGTACGGATTATTCCCGCAATAATAATGTTGATCCAATAACGCTTTTCGTCAAAAGCGTTATTGGATCAACATTCAATCAAATAAAATCTCATTTTATTTCTTTGTTGAATCTTTTTCGACGATTCATCTAATTTTCCAATCAATAGATAATAGTTAATTTATCAGCCCACGACGAAGATGATTGGTACGTGGAATTTCTCTCAATCCGTGTGACCCTATGTACGAAAATGATATCGACGATGTGATAGACGTAGGCCCGTGACAAAGAGACAGTTTCCTGTTCGCATCCGCGAAATGCAAATCGAGCTGGAGCATCGATTACGTTACGAGCGCAACGAGGACGATGGAAACGAGCTCGAGTCAACGTTGCATGATAGCAGACCAGAATCTACGGCTGCGTAACAATGCTCTAATGCGACATATTGTTCGATAGTGTAAAAATTGACCCTCGTTACCTAGACGACAATGGAATATGAACGGGAAATCTCCACCTCCCTACGCTGCAACTGGCATGCCTCGTTTAATATAGTCGTCTAAAGTTATATATATATATATATATATGCATACAGTTAAACCTAGTGATTTCTCATTGGAAAAGGTAACTAAGTTTAACTTGAAGTTAAAATGTAGATAGATCGGAAATAAAAGGTTGAAAAATTCGAAAATGTTCAGTACGAAATAAGGAAAGGAAAGAACGATTATGATGACTGCAAGAGGCAATTTAACATTTCAATATATTTATGACATTTGACAAATTTCGTTCAAAAAGAAATAGAGTATTACTTAATATTACCATAATCTGAAAAATAATATTCGCTCTACTCGCATATCCTCAGCTGTTCTGTACACTTATCTTACGGCTGCGAATTTTGTACCTCTTAGCTTCGATGTATCGACCAATGTACTTGAATGCATGTGCCATCGAATCATATGTATTTAAACGATCGAGGCATTTTAGAGCTTTCCCCCGCGTCTCTATATTTCATGGATCGACGCGTTTACGAGCATTCAATTCCGAATGAGGATGGTTGAATGTCGCGTTTATCTACTCTCTCGTTCTCCTATTCACGTGTAATGGAGAAAATAAAAGAGAAAAGTGAGAGGCGTCGAACGTGAAAAGGTACGAAAGAAGAGATGATAGAGCAATAGCACGTGAGCTAGATGAAATCGTTCTCTGGAAACTCGTACACACGGGATAGCTACTGGAAAAAAAACAGCCCCGAAACTACCGTTACGGTTGTCCCTCTCTTGCTTGCCTTGTTCCATGCGCTGTGTGGACTCACTTATTGCCGGAAGCATATTCAATATTCATCCGTTTTTTTTTCTCTCGGTGAACATTCAGAGCTTTCACCCCAACATTGGTTCTCTTGTCCTGTGGAATGTAAAAAACGAGACAATCGATCGCTTACCCTGGGAACGCTTTTTTCCCTGGTACACGACCCTTCGTCAACTGCCCTGCTTTCAGACTCTCCTCAACTCTTCGCTCGTCATTTTTTTATGAATATATATTCTCGTCAGCAATATAAAAATGATTTTTGAAATATGCTATGAGTTTCAATCTCATGCTCCATTTCCTTTCACTGATCATTCGAAGTAAAAATACAGTTATCTGTTTAGTAGATTTTTAGTTATCGATGTTTCTGTGATGAAGTTTAACTAGAGATTTTTCATTGATAAATGCGAGCGTAAATCCTCAATGCAATATTTTCGATTTTATAATCCTACAATAAATATTGTGTACGAAGGAGAAATAAAAGTGCACCGGGTGATAATTATTACAAGTGTGAATCGCTGCGATAAAAAATCCTTGATAAACGAGAACCGTATGCTTGCCAGGTTCAGTCTGGTACTACAGCGAGACAGAAGGTCGATGTCAACGATGGAATGAATCGTCTCACTCAACCACAAGAATAATACACCGCAATATCATCGCTATGATATTGCGGCGCACATATGGCTTTTCCCCGTCTTTTCAAATACTCATTCGAAAAGAATATTGGAATTTGCAGTCAAGAAAAAATGTTCTGAATATTGTGAATACTCAGAAGTCAGCATTTGTATGCTCATTCATCCTGGCTAGCGCAGATTGTAAAAGCGCCTCTAAGCGTTAGGTCATCCTTTTTATTTTTCTAGTATTTAAGTGTGACTGCTCTGTGTACGATACGATACAGTAAAATTCCTCTGGAGATAAATTTTCTAGTGGTTCAAATTGCCAATTTTCGGAAGTTTACCATTTGACGTTTCTATCCGTTTTCTCATATATCAGTATCAAAAATTTGAAAGAACAGAGAGATATACAAATTTCAATCGAGACTACAGATATTCCAGCACATTTGACGTATGGTAGTTATTACTACATGTTCAACTATACTATGTGAGTGAACGGTGAAACACGGGTATCTAGTGAGGTTACAACAGCAAACCTTCGAGGTAGGACTGGTGACATTGACGAGAGCTCGAGGGTATGCAAATGATGTGTGTACGATGCCCTATGCGTGTGTTAGACTTTCGTTTCCGCTAGTCAGGAAATATACAGAAAGCCCAGCCAAAGGTAATGTGAATGTGAGAGAAATTGTTCGACGTTTCCGCAACTCTGAACAATAACAACAGCCGCAGGGAATGATATATCTTTTATATTACTTGTTTTCCAGTTCAGCACAGATATATTATTATCTTTCAGGTTTGGAAAATCCATATTTTCATTAAGGGCCTTGGCGTAAAAGAATAAAACAAAAAATCACGAGTCTTGTGATTTTTTTTTCAGCCAAATTTCAAAGATTTTCGAAATAAACTACATTTTGTCCAGAATCGTATTATAATACATGATAACACATAATCGATTGTCGTGTAATGTGTACATTTTAATGGAAAGTTTCAACGTTATATTTTTTCTTTGTAATTCTACAATTTCTAAGGAGCGATCGAGAGATCAAATTCCCGATGAGTTGCCACTAATAGATCTCAATCTTCTGCTAGCGGGGTAGCGCAAGCTCAAGCGCAAGGTTTACGAAACATCTCGTCAATTTTTTCTTCTGTCAATTGGGCTCTGTCAATTTTGCCAGTATTTTTTATTTCATTCTTTGGGTGCTTAGGCGTACGACTTCGCGCCTTATATACGTACTGCATTCCCATTCCTTTCCGGAAAACCACCCTTGTGCGGCTGCAACCGGAATATCGGCAACTGTGTCGCATTTGCCGAGGGCGAAGTGAAACTGCTGAAGACCTTGCCGATGCAGCCGGTACCTAACTAAGCTCCCGGGTGACAATGCGAGTCAAGCACGACCACCAGAGGTGCTTAAGTACCTACTTAACTGCGATGAAATGAACCAGTCAGCAACGGCGTCTAGCGGCCGTACGATGAGAACCGTCCAAGGGAGGCACTCAAACCCGCACCACTCAGGCATCACTGATAGGTCTTTTGCGTATGGATTTATCAAAAGTAGGGTCCAAACCACTGGGATTGCAGTAGAAACACTTGAAAAAATGTTAAATTTCTGCACTGGTGTTTGGCCGGGAATCAAACCTGGGAACCGTGGTGTGCTAGCCGAACCCTTATCCACTAGACCACCCTTCCCTTTCCTTTTTATTAACTGATAGTAAAACCGTAAGCTTACAAATGCATTCGAATAATAAAGTCAGAGTTGATCGGTAAATGCATATGAAAAATTCTGCATGAAGATGATTCATACATCGAAAAAAAAACTAAATAAACAACTTTCAGAAACAACGGAGTGAGTGGCTCGCGTTGCGGGAATACTCGAAACATTGAGTGGTGAAGCCGCTCGGCTTTGGTCCAAAATTTGCGCCCGTACTTTGCCTCCAGGGAACAACAAGGGGATTTCGAGGGGGATGAGAGATGGCTGAGTTTCGACGCCGTTTTGATGGGGAACCTTTCATCGAGTTGCGTGTTTTTGTACACCCTTGAGATTGTATGTGCCGCATGTTATAAGCCAAGGCTAGTAGAGTTGGAACACGGCAGACCATTCTGTTTTACCAACGTTAGCAACCCTCTGGTGCCCAAGCCATTTCCCCGGCACGGAAATATACACAGAGTACACGGCGAAGAGCGTAACTACCCAGTAAATTATGTAGGTAAAGCCTCATCTCTCGCTCGACAAATTCAAATCCTCGGATTTGGCGTCCTGGCTAAAGGATTATGAGTGTGGTATTCACTGTAGAGAGGCACAAGGATGCACGCATGCATACACAGTAAAATCATCCCCCTATCGAGGCAACACGAATGTCGAGCTGCTTCGATTTTTGGATATATAGTGATCGAAGTGGTAATTTGGAACCCGAGTTTATTTATCGTCTATTTTATTAACAATACCGGCACAATAATTTTGACGAGCGAAATACCGAGCTTAAAATGCTCTTGTCATTTATGTGTTTCAGAATAAACGAAGTAGACTGTGAGTATCAACGTAATGCAGCATTTTTTTTTTTTAATTAACTGGACCAATTTGAATGCTCGGAAATGGCAGCACGAGCTTCTAATTGTTGTAAAATACTATTCATCATTTAACCGAGTTGAAAGCCGCATGAAAATTCTCTGTGGCACTGTATGCGAATTATTTTTGGCACCAACAAAAGCAGTTTTTAACAAAAAAAAAAAAGTAGTAACTTAGAAATCGAATTCTTAACAAAAAAACATAAACATCGATATCATTGGGCCATATAAACATTCAACCAAAAAATGACAGAAGCTGGTCGAGAAATATTCGCCAGGAGGTTCCAAATAATCAGCAGGGTTCCAAATTACCACCTCTTTCACTACATACATTTGTCGAATAAAGTAACTGGTCGGGCATCTGGCGCACATAATATTCTACAGCCAATAGTATTCAGAATATACGGAGTTCTCTGTCCAGACTTGTCATAAGTATAGTAAGACCGATTTCCGAGGTTTATGTCAAGACGATTTGGATAAAGGGAGATTTATTATACACTCGGGAATAGATACCAGTACTCAGACACATTTTGTAAAAATAAGAATATATATACATACGTATATAGGTATAGATATGTACTAGAAGTCGTAAAAACCACCCTCTTCCCTCGACTGGTTTGTACGTTTCTCTCTTACATACAAAACTAAAAAGAAAACAATTTCATATTACGAAATTTGATGTCAGAGATACAAAAATATATCTAATGTTTGCGATGTACCGAAGGTGTACTATCTCCAAGGAATATATTGTACTATGATACTCTTTTATGTCCTGTGTGAAAAAGCTTGTAGAGATTCGAGGAGAATGTGAAAGATGAAAAATTATATTCGCGCCTTTTTCGTACTTTATTTTTCTTATCCATTCAACTTCTCGAAAGAAGAAACAAGTAAGAATAGAAGAGTGAGATGGAGGGATGGAGTGAGCAGGGTCCAAGTGAAAGAATAGTCCAAAGAATTCTGTCTGCCATTATCGGAGAGATTTATGTAAGATGGCTCGGTTCGATGGGCTTTATAGCCGAGAAACTGAGCAGCTCGAGCAGAGAGGCGAATGGTAAAACAATGAAGGGCGAAAAGGGGCCGTGGGTTCCGTATAGAACGGGCGGTATAACAGGCAGCGATATAGAATAACTCCTGAGGGCGTACCAACTTTGTTCATTATTCTAACAATTAGCGGAGAGCCCACCCCCCTGTATTTCTCGTCGTCGTTAGAACGCATCGCGCGCGCGTACACTTCTTGTCTCGGCAGTGCAAGCGACGTGCCACAAAGATTTTCCCGTGAGCATCTCTCTACGACAGCGAATGTACTAACCGCCCACGGCTTCCATAGTTCTTCCTCTTCTTCTTCTTATTCTTCCTACGACTGCTCGTCGCCTCGCAACCATCTGAATCCTTTCACCGTTCCACTTTTCCTCTCGCGCTCAGGTTGTTACAACCCCTTCATCCAGGGATGTAAGCAACTCGCTGCGTCAAGCCATATATTCTCTCCCATGTGTATCTCTTGAGAAGATAGTTTGAAACATTTCTTGAGACTCCCCCACTCGCCTTCTAGCTTGAGGAGAGAATAATACCAAGGATTATACCAAATAACTTGCCCGTCCTGTAGTTGTGTTGCGATGTATACAGATGATATATGTCACCGTAAAACAACTCTCCGTCGTGGACGCGCACAACTTCACTGCCCGATCTTTGTTTGTTTACAACTTTGAAATTTTCTTTCTTTTTACCGTCATCGAGATCCATTATTACACGATACTTAAAAGCGAGGCGAAAATCGTTGTTGAAAATGAACTCTTGCGATCATGGGATAAAGAAAACAGCTAATACATGCGGCAATGAATTAATATGGAACCAACTTTTATTTTTCTTCGCAGACGTAATAACTGGTCCTCATCATCCCGAGCTATTTGCACTTGCTCAATGTATTCCAGAGAGACTGCCTGTCAGCATCACGGGGTACCTTTCTGTTTCATTCCTTCAAAGGTAAAACTTTCGAGAGGTGAGTCGACATACTCTTGCGACCGTTCAGGGGTTTTCAGTAACAAAGTAAAAGGAACGAACTTCAACGCATGTATGGGGGAAGTTCGGTGGTTCTAGATTCGGGAAAGGTTCAAGATGCGGTACAAGAGAGTGGTCAGTGTTAGGAGCAGGCTTCGTCTGGTTTTTGTGATGTCAAATCGACAGGTCTTGGACCACAGTAGTCTAAGTGGTCAGAGCTGCTTTCGACAAGCCAGCAACTAAGACAACCACGATCACGTTTCGCGCTCTTGATTCTGGGTGAAGTATTCCCCAATTCAATCGTGGTAAAAAATTGTATACTACGTTTAAAGACTTGATTTTACATTGTTTCCCCGAAACAGATAATCGTCGAATTGTAACACTAATTACATTACAACAATCGTGGATATCTTTCAACAAATATTTGACAATCATTTCTTTGTCGGATCAACGAATTTATTGTCAATTCATGTACACACGTCGTAAACTAGATTAGAAGATAGAACCAGACTGGTTCATGTGTTCTCTGATAATCGTGTGTAATGCTCGTTGTGGAGACTTTGGATATATTGCAAAGCATACTACTTTATGTATTTACTAGAGCCTGGTAAAGAGATAGAGGAGTAAATTGATTTTGCGTCCATGTTCTACTTACACGCTTCGAAGGGAACTCCTGATGAGTAGTGGTAGTGTAAAGCAAGAGAGAACTCCAAGTATCAACGGTGCTGGTAACACAGTGGCAGCAGCAACATCAGCAAGAGGGCTTTCCAAGTCCGTAATTAAACGCTAGCGAAAGCGACAAAGGATTGTCGTGACGTAGTGGCCAAAAGCATAGGCTTCAAAGCTCTCATGTTCTATATATCATCGTTGTGTGTAAAGGAATTTAAGGGTTCGTAAGCGCTTTGCTCGCTCATACAAGGATTCCACTTTTCATATACATAAACATGTATTTGTTTCGAGCTACATGAGTATAGTAATAAACAGTTGAAACACGAGCATGCGTGGGCCCTTCATTGAACGCTACTTTAATATACCCTCCATTGATGGACTGATTAATCGTTGATCAAGCTCCATCTGCAGAGAGTCAACGGAACCATGTAATACAGCGGCAAAGGAGCTTGCTATACCGAATGATCATTTTGTGTGAGCATGATAATAGGTTGGCATGTAAACGTAACGACAACCGATGAGTGCTCACAGACAAGTTTTGCTCGTGCGTACAGAATGTATGTCGGCCTCTCAACCGTGCTAATTTACCCAGTATGAGCAGGTATCAAACGTGGTTACCATGTATTTTCATGCTCTCCAACTTCCGATGAGCACATAACGCATTAAGAAATCCCAGTAGCCTGGATGACCGTACGGAAAATAACAAGGTCAGATTTTCTGACATATTTATTAACAAACTCTTACGACACTCGGAAATTATATGACGTTCTTATTTTCGATTAGTGAAAACCCGAAAAAATTGTCCGGATACGCTCCATATATAATCAATTACAAATTCGCTTATTGCTAATTAGCATCAGGAATTTGTAGTTGGATCGGAGAATTGTACGATTATCGAGACAAAGGGTTATCGGTAATTCACATGAACGCACGGTGCATTAACCGATATTATCTTGTGACAGTAACCGACAGCAGAACACGACGACCGTGATGCGAATGATGTTAGGAATTCCTTTTGTCGATGACGGTTCGAGACAATCTCGAGTCGTGATTCTGCGAGCCGATTGTTCTCATCAGACCGGGATATGGGTTTCAAACTCAGAGACGAATACTAACACAGGAATAACACGTATCTGGAAATAATAGAGAAGCTAGTGACAAAGGCCGTTACGAGTCTTCGACTTTGATGATACCCGGTTGTAGCCAGTGCTACTGCGTCAATCTACAGAGTTTGCATAATATAACAAATACCATTCGACTGATTGCAGAATCATCGACATTATGTCAAGGGACACGCAGATATAATGGATTGAATCAAGTTGTTATCTATTGAATTTCACGTGGTTTCAGGCTACGTTGGACGAAAATCGAGATCCTAAGGTCTCAAAGGAAAAGGATTTGTGATGTTGAGTTTTCTCATTTGCTTATATGAAGTGTAAGACGTTCATTTTCTCCCATTTCAAAATAAAGTATTGATATAACACTCAGCTTTGTGCAAAGAATATATTTTTTTTATTTCGACGAGATCCGTAAAGCTAATTAGGCCTATCATTAAATTCTATCATTTTAGCAATTATTCGTAGGGTCCCTTTGAATATACAGCATATATATCAAGGCAATGGAGATCTACACTGTGTACTTTGGTATTAACGATCCAGAACATTACTCGATAACATTTATGGTATACGTGTAATGAAGCTGGGTTTATTATTTTAATTATGCCCCTTGTAAATAAATGAGATATAAATTTCCATGGCATGAACTCGCGTCACGTTTAGCTCCTATCGAGGTTTTATTGGTGAGTATATCGCTAGCTTTGCATATATAGTTTTAAGTACCTTTACGTGAAACCGTAACTAAATCTGTCAACACTTTAAGCAACATTTATTTTCTTATTTCATCGAGAGCGCTGAATTTACTTCTTCGGTTATATGAAAAAATGGAAGCTCGATCCTGATAACATTGATATTTGTGAAGAATGGGTGCATTATTATAAATATGAACGATTGGCGTAATAACGCTAACGTTGCGTAACACACAACAAAAGGCTGAATCCATTAATTCCTCTTGCAAGCCCTCATGGCTTATTTTACTAAATAAAAAACCCGTTTGATTGCACTAGAGGTCGTTACATTTACGGGGGAAGACTGTATATTGTAACGGGTATAATCGGAATGGCAGCTCATTCGATTGTTAAATCCCACTCGGATATCCACGATTTTCCCAATATAGTTTGCGAATTTGTTGGTAGTGTATCGTAAGCGCGAAACGTAGAGCTCCGCATACATTCCTGATTGATTTATGCAAATTTCGTTGGAATGTTGGTATATTTACGTATCGCATGGAAAAATTAGTTTTCCTCTTGTTTATACGACTTACCTATATTACTACTGTTTTAGGTTGTTTTTTTCATAGGAATTAAACTCGTCTTTGAAAGCTACACTCGTGCCTCTCTGGGAGTTTATTAACTGTGATGCTTATTAACCCTGTTGGGTCGGCTCAGTACACTCGGTTAGGGTTCTCATACCTCACGCCATTATCCAATATGTAGCTTTATCGTGTTGTGCTCAGACTTCGGGAGAAACCATGTCGTTTCTGGTGTATGTACAGGTAATATACATATCTACATATTTGTATATATACACATAATAGGATACGTACGATCCGCACCCGTATAATCCTTGGACCACCTCTCGGTGGTTCACATCAAAGCGAAGTCCTTCCTAATATATTCTCTATGAATAACGCCCGCCAGCTGGACAGCTGAGGCGGTTTCACATTGGCTCTCGTGAGAGTTTAATTCTGTGCCTGTATACCTGTGTATTTCGCAAATGTATATATCAACGAGAGGTCCCCATTTCTCTTCCCCTCTTCTCTTCCTTTTTCTCTCGCTTTCTCGCTCTCTATCCATCTCTCAATGTCCCGGGGATTCATGCGCATTCGTGAGATCTGCGTTGTCCCGGTGAACTACGAGCAAGACCGGACGCTCATCCTACCTGTCATATGTTGTACGTACCAAAGTGAATTGGCAATGCTGATATGAGACCCCTCTCGATCCGCCACTACTTCGTTCCAGTTTGTAACAAGGTCGAGTCGAATAATTGTTTTCTCTGAATTATATTTTCATACCCTGCTAACAAAAACACGAGAGCGTCATTTTCCCCCCACTAGCAAAGCTTTATATACACGTTTAAAAAAAAGATGATTCGAACTATAATCGAGCGTTGTAAATAATTCGATATTCAAAAGAAATTTTTTTCTAAGATTTCACTCGCAATTTTATTACCATTAGGAAAAGCATAAATGCTCATTGCCATTAATGTTTATCACGCTTAGACTCGTGTCGCAGTCAAGCCATAACGCTCAAAGCTTTGGGTGGGTATACGGCTTGGGGGATAATTATATCCTGACCATGGAAACTCGCGGTGTATATGATGTAACGTACATTTGTATCTATTAGGCGATGGGTCGGGACCACGGGTTAACAATAAGGCGAGAGCTGCACGATCCTTGTCCAGACACTTTGCACATTAATCATAAGGATGGATCGTCGGATACGCTTCTGCTTCTAAGTTAGCGTAACGGATAACTCACGGATTGTGACCTCACGAGAAATTCTCGAATGAAAGTATGCCCCTGCGTATTTAAGATTCTTATTGAATTTATAAACATCTTTACATATGGTCCGAGGTAGTCTTATTTCTATGAGGTTTCAGTCCTCCTCCTTAACCAATTAGTGAATTCGTCAGCTAGCATTGGCATACTATGAAGTATAGTAAGCGATTATCAATGTTTTTTCTCATTTCAAGCTTGCTCGAGCTACAACGCAAAAAAATTACACTCAACGTGCGAGATCAAGTTGCGTGCTGAGGAAACGGTTCGTTTTCATTTTATACAATTCCCCTGTTACTGCATTGTGTATAGATAAGAGGCAAGCCCTTATATCCCATTATACGTTGTGGAACATTCTTATCCATTATGCAAACGGGCATCCTGACCATCTCTCATGCTATAGAATAACGGACGATGAAGGTTCTCGCAAGTGTTGAGCGAAAGCTATTCCCATAAAATCGAACAACCGATTAAAAAATTCTATTGCATATGAATATTTTTCTGTGTTCTGTGTTGTAGTTTAAAAAAACAACCAATTATAAAATATACAAATAAAACGTCAAAACGAAATCAGAAAATTGATATTACGATAATTGGATTTAGTATGGAAGGCAAGAATTGTGTCACATCTATGTAATGGTAAACGCGGCTGATTTTCTGAAGCCGGAGGCTCATTCGGGACTCCGGCGAAATTAACCTCCTCGCAGCTTATGAAGCACCATCATGCGTCACTTTGCGTTGTTTCGAAAGCTTTTTGCTTCCCAATTTTCCGTAGGGCCTTTCATTTTCCGCAACAACGATCACTGCCTCAACCTCCTCTCGAGACTTTGTGGCCTCTTCTAAATAGAACTACATCAGTGTGGGTGTATGTCGAGGTAGACTTTTCACTTGATGGCTTTTTTTCTCTACGTTCACGTGGACGTTGTCTTTGCTTCGAGTTTAATGCGGCAAGACGCACCGATACGAATATATGTCTATGTACACAAAAATTAATACATGGATTATGTACATCAGCGGCTTCGTGGATAATTTAATAGCAAATTCTTGATACCAAACGAGCAAAGCTGCCTTGCCTTTTGTACCATGTATATGAACGTTACAGGGACTTTTGACTCTTAAGCCATCGAGAAAATATACCACTTTGTCTACTCCTTTCCATTTTTTATCTGACTGCGGAATTATTGAAAGTTATGAAAAATACATTTTTGTGATACGAATTCGTGTTGCTTTAGTCTTATTTGTTTTTACTCTAATCGCCATTGCGTCGACAGGCCCTTAAGGACTTTGTATGATTGCAATTTTATACTTTAATCATCCGCTTTAGAATGTTGATAAATTTTTGTATTCCAGGTCGCAATAAAAGTTTACAAAGATAATGAGTCTTCACGAATCTTCCTCATGAATTTCATTCGCTAATCTTATTTTGCCATGCATTTTGTTCCACACTCCGAAAAGTTGTTTTTCTCTGAGATCATTGAAATCGATAAGACAATGTAATGGCTCTACTAGATTCGTTAGAATATATCGAAATTGACGCTTCTCCGTTAAGGAGCTTAAAGCGAAGGATTAATGAGCGTTCGAAGGGGCTACCAGCAGGCAAAGAGGCACGTATTGGGGAACCCTTGCACGCCGTTGATGTAGACAAGGGGCCTGCGTGCCCTGTGTTATACCGTAAGACAATTTGGGTCAGATTCAGCCTGAAGGTATAGATGGGGAGAGAGTGAGGTCATGCCCAAGAACCCGTGGATGATCCCCAATAGACAACAATAGTCATTAGAGCACCGGACACGACGGTGATGATGTTCGCTCCGACGGATAAACTCCTTGCTTCTACCTCGATACCCCTATTCTCACGGTTTCGCCATCACGCATTCCTATTCACTTGCACGTTCACTTGGTCTTGGAGCTCCATACTATATATAACGTTTGGAGCAAGAGCTTCGCACTCGAGATCTGCATTTCGACAAAGGAGCCCTTTCCGTTATAGCTTCGTCGTAGAATCCGAGCACGTACAATGCTTGTCACTAATGTCTGAACTAACGATTTTGTGACTGTCATCACACGATCGATTAAACCTTCAAAAATAATCAAAAAATTCTATCAAATCAACATTTGTTGTGAGAATATATATATATATATATATCTGACAATAGTCTCATACAGCAACCTTTTTACCCAATATAAGTTTTACAAGATTGAATTGAAAATGTATAAAGTTCATAATGACAACGGTAGCGGCGAGTGAGTTATACGATCGAGCCAATGTAACACAGGCCACAACGAGAGTTTGACTAAATAGTTCACATTGGAAATTCAAATAAGCCTCCGAGATTCTCGCTTCTACGAGAAGCTTTGTAGTACATGACTGTACTAATGGCCAACAAAACGACAGCACGAGCCCGGTTATCGCACTCGCACAAAAGTTTCACGGAGATTTACTTCCCCGTTACTTCGTAGTAGACTCCGGATTCTCGGATCGTTGCCAACTTTTTTCTGAATACAAAAATATCTATGTATGGGCGGTTCTTTAGAAAAGTGACACGCTTCTACACCACGTAATCTTACATTTAATTGTATTTATATAATAATCATATAATATTAAACGTTATTTACGTTATACTATATATAACGCAAGTTATATTTTTTAATAATTTAAGCATATGAACAAAATTATCAAGTCAATTTTATATTGCAATTTGCGATAGATATTACCGTAATACACTCGACCGTGGAAATGAGAGTAGAATTTTAATAAAATCATGTGAAATTTGTTATTTAAGGTAACTATACTGTACTTCACACTAGTCAAATAAGTGCTAAATTTTCGCAATGTTTTTGCGCCAAGATAAATGCGCCTTAAACATAACGAGGGTGAATTTGTCTCACAGCATGTTTTATTAACTTAGAAAAATATAAATAACGATAGATTTGCGCAACCATCAACCGATAAA
>JABSMR010031500.1:0-16137 GCA_018902295.1 Dusona sp. PSUC_FEM 10030013
TTTCATTACGTAAATTTGAAAAAAAAAATCTGGTTTCATGTTTTTGCACGGGCCAATGACCGATGTATTCACCATGTTTGCAACTATTTCCTGTCTACGTTTTTATTAACCGTTTCAAGGTCATCACGAGATCATATGCATGCATCCCTACCAGATACGAGTTAAAATGCGTTGTATGGTAATTAATATCTTTAAAACATCTCCACTAACATCCTTAAAAGAAAATACACATAAAAATGTTTATCGTCACAATTTCTACTCGTGTTCGATGAAACATCGATGTTCCTTATTTTTCATAACGCAATTATCACTTCTCTAGCTTCTGTAGCGGTGAAGCTTACAGATGATCCGCAAACTTATAGAGTGGGTTTGTGGGTGCATGGCCGAGATATAGTTGCACAGTTCACTTACAATTTTTCCATATCAGGTGGCCTTATCCGTAAGAAATTTTACGGGAGTAGCATAACATAAAAATAACCTTCGTACTTGGAGAACCTAAATTACGCTGATCGGATTATGGTATCGGTATCTTGGCACGGATCATTGAGCGGTTAATCTCTATAAACATATCACTTATTTTTCGAAATACTTGGGTCGTGGACCGATTCCCCACCGCACCTTTTTCTTCCTTCCACCGCGATTAACACACACATTAATATAAACATATATTTATGTACATATGAGTATGAATTCAACGTTATATTCGAGAGGTTCGTTTGCATTCGAATTACTCGCATCGTGCAAAAACACTTACACATAGAGATATATATTAAATACGCATATGTGACCACGGATGCTGCGGTTAGGACCGGTCCCTGTGCTTTTTCTAGCCAAGTCGGAGCAAAAGTCGTCTTGTTAACACACTCATGCATAAGACACTGTCGTTCGTACTCTATATACATATTATTATTATTGTAAAAGACATACTCATACTTGGAGAAACCTACGAAGCAACGATTGTGAAATAGGGATAAAAGGAAGAACGCGGTCGTTGGTACTCGGCGCGTACATAAGTTGACAAACCCACGAACGTGTAAGACAGTATTAGAGAAAAAATATAGAGATAGAGGGAGAGAGAGAGAGAGAGAGAGAGAGAGAGAGAGAGAGAGACAACGAGTCAAAGATCTAGAGACTCGGAGAATTCGACTAACGCAACCATTAATCTGTCGAGGAAGGAAATTAATTATACATTCGTAACTAAGAGTGAGAGGACAAGTAGTAAGAGAATGAAGATGAAGCAAGGATGCAAGAGCCAACGAGAACGGAGATTATCGAGAGCGGGTTTGCTGCTTCTGCTGCACAGCTCGAGTCACATTGAGAGAATTTCTGTACTAAAGGTTGCATGCGTGCGTATAGATATTTGAACGTATATATTACAGACATATTCTCGTAGTTGACTAGCTTGCTCGCGTATAGTCTCCATCCCTCCGGGTTATCAATTCCCTCTGGCCCCGCGGCTACAGTATACGTTATGTATATTATATGTACGTAGTTAAAGAGTATATGAATATATATATACAGCCGTAGTGCAGATAGTCTCGCGGTCCACCACCTCTCACTCATTCGTTCGCCTCGTTAATTCTTAATCGTTCTCTTCGCCTCTCTTCAGTCTATATATTGGGCTTGCTACCGCGCGCACGTGTTGACTATACTTCCCGAGAAAACCTCATCGTCCTCGAGCTCTCTTTGCATGGCTTAATAATTTTATTCGCAATAGAGTTCTCGCGATTTCTCGATCTCGCTCTCCTTCCATTCCTCCCTCTTTTTACTTCCTTCTGACACAGAGAGCACCGGGCACTAAATTCCCCTAATAGATCGTGCACTCGGATGTAACGACACTTTATAATACCCTCGGGACGTTTGAGAGGGTTGTACGACAAGATCGTGCATGAAAACGAGAAAAATACATATCGCGGTATGACTTGCGTAAAATTCTCGTCTCATATAGTCGATCATCTTTTATTGGCAACATTGCATATAATAAAAATATATAAATGATGTTGATCGATGTATTTTTTTAATCGATGCAGCTGTACATTTGATTGAAAATTAAAACGTCATTTGATTGCATTAAGAAACGTCAGATGAATTTATTTTCAAGTCATTCAATTGCGATAATTCACATATATTTAAAAGATAAAAACATTTCTAAGTCAATAATTTTATTTTCTATAAGGAGAATATACAAAAGTTTACTTTAGTGTAATGGAAGAAAAAAAAATGAAATTAATAGAGTGATATAATGGCACATGTAATTACACAAAATGTTATTGAGTGCACTCAACAAAAATATATTGTTTCTTACACAATTATCTAATAATAAAGAAGGTTTCGCGCGACTCATAAAACATTCCTGGACGAATGTATACACATGGAAATTATGCATATGATTATATAATTAGGTGAAGGGAGTAAAATAGAGCGTACTCAAGTTTTCAAAAGACAAGAAAAAAAAAGGTTCAATTACTTGCACGCGCTGTGCACAGAGGAACCGTTAAAAAGTAACTGCGAGTGTATACTTTGCCACGATGAACATAAAAATGATGTTTTTTACGAAGAAAACAAAGCTGCTCGTTGTCGTGCTTGCGCGGTTCAATAATTCAATCGATAAACAGCTTTCTAGTTACCTGAAGCAGAGAAAAACGTCCGTATACTTTGAGTCGCGAGTGCATTGTGACTAAATTGAGCAGAGTCAGGTGTGAACAGCTCATGAAATAGAGCTTGTGTGTTTGAAAAATAGCACATTGTGGGTGAACAAAAAGTTGATCGAGCAGGTTTAAATAAAAAAACAATAGTATGGGTCTGAGGTAATCGAGTGAGCTCGAGACGGTAAAAAAATTGTGCAAGTTCGGAATTTATATAGGTCGCGTTTGCCACGGTAAAAACCGCAAGAAAAACAAGAAATTTAGTAGTTATACATTATTACCCTATAGCTCGCATCGTCGCTATTCTCTTTTACACTATCTTTCACCTAGCACATATACATACAGGAGAAACACTCTAGCAAGTATAAATAGGATCTCGAACTCCCACTCACCCCTTCCATTACGAAAACTTTACGAGTTCGCAACGTTTCCGGTATAGAGGACAGAAGAGGCAGTGGAAACGGGGCAGGGAGAGGGATTGCGCGAGGGAACAATCTCGTTGACGCTAGGTAGCGCCACAACGAAGAGACTTCTCCGTCAGGGCCAACAACACCAACAGCATGGCCCTCCAAAGTTGTAACCTCTCGTTTATGCGTTAATACGTAGAGAACTCCTGACGATTCAACCCTTACAATCTACCTATACGTGCCTATTAAAACGTATAGAGCGCCGCGCGATGCTCCGTCAAACTTCGCGGTTCTCAAATACTCAACTACACATACACACACATCACGCGTCGTTCAACGTCGTTTCAGTAACTATCTACGACCCTTCCATACACGCGTATATATATAGTAATTGGATTTTTCCACGGGGGCTGGTAAATTTACCTCGATTTCTTTTTACCATCGCAAAAAAGTTCTGTGAGCCAATTTATTGTTTATTTTTTCTTTTGAGTCATAAAATTTCTCATCAAATCATACTCGTATACTTTGATTCAATACTGCTCGTGCTGCCAGGCTTAACAACGTAATTTATACGTGAAATAGAATATTTTTGGATTAGCTATTGGAATGACTCATTATTGTGATTCGGAGAAATCCGAAGAGAAGGGGTAAATACGAAAATGAAAAACGAGACACACATTTGCCTCGTACATTTCGTCGCGTGACTCATTTCCTCGGCGCGGAAAATGTAGCATTTCGCGACGTGACTTACGTTCCAATTCACGCTTGCTCGAAATATCCCTCGTATAATCAATCTCGTTTTCCTTCTAAACTGATAAATATGGTGTTTCGAATTGTTGACAAGTACGAGCAGTAGTCACGTTCATAGAGATACAAAACCTTTTGATTATCCTACTAATATGCTGTCTTTGTATATTGCATCCGCGAACGTGATTAAATTACGTACAGGACTAACGAACCTTAGTTATCGTGAGAAAAAAGAAAACAACAAATATTCTCATAACAAAGAATGAGAAATTGATGACTCACGTATGAGAATCTTTAATTGTTTAAAAATGGGAAAACATTTTGGTCAATAATGTTGTACGATAAATGGTACACGTGGAATCGTCGGTTAAACCCGATTTGTAAAGTATATCTCGCAACCTACGAATAATAGGGAAATTATATAATTTTATTGGTATAACAGAAGAGTGCGAGCTCTCGATATTTCTCGTGAATGAAAACAAAAGGTTTCTCGTATTCAAAGGGAAATAATTTCACTGCCAAAAACTTGGTGCACATGGTCCGCCAATGTCAGGGGGTGAGTGGTCGTTGGTTGTGTAGGTGTGTGTGTGTGTATGTGTGTGTTTGTGAATGATTATATAGAACGGACGGAATTTGGTCGTGACCTCCGTAAATTAGATTCCGGGGTGGCGCGGGCGTTAGCGCGGTTTATAGATGATCATTCGTGCTCGCGCAGCAATTTCCTGAAGCGAGGTTCACCCTCTCGTCTGTACGTATGCTTCATACCCTTTTTTTCTCTCTCTTCCATCTCTTTCTCTTCGCTACGTTCATTCCGTATAATATGCTTTATCGAACCGAGGAATTAATGAGCCGTCGACGACGAGAGAGGAAAGAGAAAGCGAGCGAGGAAGCTGGCCAGTTATCTCCCTCTCTGGGCATGTGAATCTTTCTCGTTTATCGTCACTGCGCACCCAAACCCTCTGCCAAAATACGCCCTCATGCTCACTTTTCATCCCTCATAACATAACGCTCGAAATATCCATTCTAGCTGCGAGAGAATCCCCCGTGCAAATGGCGCGAGAGTCTGTTTGTCTCCGAGGAAAAGAAAGGTAAAAAACGAAGGAGAAAAGAAAGGAAAATGTCATTTTTCTCACTCAAGTCGGATGAGGTCACTCAATCTTCTTCGTTTAATGACGATCTCGTTATTTCCTCGTGCATTACGGTGGCAAGACTGGCTCTGTGTTTTTGTTGTAACCGCGAGAGAAATGAACTCCGGTTTGTCTCATTCCATTTTCCTTTTTTCTCGAGACATCGCGTCAGGAAAATAAAAAAAAAAAAAAAAAACACGTGGCGTCGTTGTTCGTAATGAGCGTACAAGGTCGAATTTGTGGTCCGCTCTGAAAAATTATCAGTCAGACGCGCCCACGGAGCAAGGCCACGAAGCCTCGAGATAACGCGAGATAAAAGATCGCGAGGGAGAGCTGGATGCGAATAGGCGCTCGATTTACAAATTTTTCATTACCCCGTACACAAATTGTACACGAGGAAACAAATAAAAAGACGATTTTATTATTTTGTAGGCTCGAGAAACTTTTTATTCACTTTTATTTTTATATCTCGTATCAAACAATAATATATAGACACGACATGGAACGCTGCACGAAGGAGACTCGGAGATAAGAAAAAAATAAAACCAGTTGCCGCAGATCGGAGCAAACTTTGTGTCGAATGTGTGCTACATATATTTATATATATATACATATATATTACACACATGCTTTACCTTTATGTGTGTCGGTATTCACGAAGAATGGGGATATTGTACACTGTGATGGTTGTTTGGTCGAGCGGCTATTCCATTATCTCGTCTGCGCTGGTGCATTTATTTGCGGTTACCCGCACCGAGTTATAAAAGAAGCATACGACTTTTTCACTTTCGTATATACATATACTTTACTCTGCTAGCACAGACGAGCACGATTGGAAGTTAATGGACGCACAAATATGCCGTTTTTCCTCAACCGTATAACGCATTTATGAGCTGTATGGCTAGTTTCGTACAAACACGTTTTTTGCCTTTATATCGAGAGGTAGATTTATTAATAATTCGTATAACAAGAATCATCACCACGGATAAAGTGATAGCAATTGTACATTTGCTAATTGTCGCCTCGTGTCTTTTGCCTCTTTCGAAAGTTATTTTTCTATTAGCTGACTATTTATTTTTTTCATACCGCTCATTGTGGATAGTCAACAATCGTGTTTGCAATTTGTACGCTTTTTTTAACTGACCAAATTATTTCGACTCTTGTAGTAAATTTATTAATTCATAAACGTCACTGCATGAAAATGTCGCTTTTATAGTCACTTCTGAAAGCGATTAATTCTTCAATATTAATAGCAATGTCGTTCTTTAACTCGTCGACAGCTCTTGGAATAACTATGCCGGATGTTATTTTGTTAAATTTTTTACATAAACTAAGAAATCATGTTAGAAATGATTAATTGACCTTCACTTTTAGTACAGCACCGCGTCAAATGATAATGTGAGATAATCATTCGCGCAAAACATCCGAAACTCAAATCGACTCAATATGTATACAGAAAGACGAAGAAGAAATAACAACGGATGGTCGAGAAAGATGGGGTGGGGCGGATAGTTTAAGAGGTCGATGTCGGAGGAGATCGTCGATTAGCGCGCTTATCCAACGGCTCGGAAACTCATCAACGGCATCTCGAGTGTAATCTCGGCCCTCTTGGCGAATTAATAAAGCCAACCAGAACGGATTCGTCCTGTTCGTTTTCTCTCCTCGCTCAGTTTCCCATATAGTCTTTATTCGTTCAATACTGTTAGAGCCGCCGCGCCTGAACGTGTACAGAAAACAAAATCTAGCGAATAATTACTTTTTCATTGATGCGGTTAAAAACAAGCGGATATTTTTACGGAATTTATACATATTTTATTATTTAGATAAATTGGTTGTTTTTACGAAAATATGTAAATTTTTATAGAAAAACGAGAAAATCAATGTTAACCACGGGAGTTATAAAAAATACGAAACTTCGGCAGTAAATTTTTGTTAAAGATTTGAAGACATTCGTTGGACGAGAAAATGTTTGTACATAACAAGGTAATGCATTTTACTTTGCGATAAAGAAACGAGGCCATCTTCGTTAGGAAACTCCAAAGTTGGTGAACAAAAGTGGGAGACTCGTGATGACATACAAAGCGAGGGCCGGTCGCGTTCACATTCGCAAATGCACCCGTCCCTTTATTCCACGTACGTTTAAGTACGTGGGTTGTCTTTCCCATCGCATTTACCATCTTCCTTGCCAATTCTCGAGAGAAAGAGATATAATAGCGAGAGGAGCGAAGAACACTATGCGAAAACTTTGGGGAGTCGCGATAAGAGCTTATCGTACTACTCGAGTTAGCTGTAAATGTATATATCAGAAAATGGCAAAAGAGAGGAATCGTCGACACGCGAGTCACATACTCGCAGACGTGAAATAAAAATCTCTTCGTACGTTGCCCTTTACGTTGGGCACGAATAAGAGAGAACCAAAGATTCTTGCAAAGAAATGTGAAGTTATTCTGAAGATAGAACGAGATATTGGTCTCCTGACATTTATTTATACTTCTTCCTTTACTTGCTTCCCCATCGTCGTTACTAATGATTTTTTCAACATCTCTAGCAGTAAAATGACTATTTTCAATCCCAGATACAATTTCAGTTATTTTGCGTGAAATTCATTGAGAGAGATAAGTTTAGTGATTTTGGTTTGCCTATTTAAATCATGATAAATAGAGAATCGTTCGTCAGATCATTATTCTATAGGCGCACTAAAATCATAGCGTAACGAAGACCAAGGGAAGGAAACGGTATTTTCATATTCTGAAATTTCTTGCAAATAGCCAACCGATTTTCGTGTACAGATAAATCATGCACCATTTTATTTAACCATGGATGAAATGCAACGCGATTTAATGCGTAAGCCAGTTGGTATTTAGCCGGAGTCGAGAGAACGCGTTTAAGCTTTAAAGACCCTTAATCCTTGGACCTCCATTCGAGGTCTCAGGCAAGATTAACTGTGCTATTGCGGGCTACGAATACTTTATCTACATGCAATTTTAATACTTCGAATGTTTCCACTGGTATAGGGGCCACAGATCACTTTTTTACTTTTTCTATGACACATCTCGTTTCTGTATTCCCGCACCCTTTGTTTTATTTTTCAATGTCATCATGATTCAACGAGTGTGCGTAAAGTAACTTTCGTGCATTCCTACGCCTTCATCCACCCTCCGTCCTTCACTACCGGGTGTTTCGTTTCTAATTATAAAGACAGCCATGAAATTCTAAACGAGCGTACGTTCTTCGATGGATGAACACACTTTGCTACTTGAGTGAGAAGTGACGTGCGGAGTTGAGTGAGAAAGACACGAAAAACAGGGGTTGGAGGCAGAGAGTACTGTGCGGATGCACACGTGCATCCAAACTAAAGTGAGCATGGAGTTTGAACCACCACGTCGAGCATCGCTCCTGTGAGTTTCTCTTGATCGATGTCTTTCGAAATCTCGTCAGAATCACCCGAGGAAACATTGCATATTATCCTCTTCTCTCTCTTCCCCCCTCTCTCTCTCACACTACCTTTCTCCTTTTGTTGAGTTTCATTGCATCTCATCTCTACCGAGGATAGCTGTCTTTGGACTGAAACTACAAAGCTAATTTCGTTGCTCGTCGTGCCGTTGAAGCGAAGTAGACGCAACGCTTTTGAACTACATCGTCATATTAATGGCACACGAAACACAAAATGTATCATATTCGTTGGTAACACCGCTTTACCTTTGAAGAACATGTTGAAGTATATATACTCGAGAGAAAGAGATGAAGAGAGACGATGGGACAAGGCCTCGAGCCAAATGGAAGAGGAATCAATGATGATGTACAGTTACAGAGAACTTTGTACCAATTTGAACGATCCGGTGAATTTCAACCCCTCGTTATTTGTACATGTGAGATGTATTTACCTCTTTATATATATATCTGTCTTGCAATTTCGACTGTAAAAGAAATTGAGAGCATGTAAATTAGCTACTTCTAATGTAATTTGAGCGACAACATACCGTGAAGTAGAGGTAACAGCAAGTAAACAGGCTGAAGCAGTGATCCACATTTCCACCTCTTTTATACGTTATATATATATTCACCGCTATACCTGTTTCGTCATTCTCGAAAAACTCCCTCTCTCACTTTTTCTCTTTTCCCCTCTCTCTTTCTCTCTCTCTTTTAACCCTTTTTGCATTCTCATACTCGTTGGCACTCGACATGAAATTCACGTAATTATTTATTCAAGATTCTTATGACGTACTTGTGTAGGTACTTTCGCTCCTCCTTCGAGAACAAAACTTTACAATCGTGATTTCTTTTCAAGCGGACTTCTATTTTTCGCTATACTTGAAATGCAAACATATTTATAATCCAATAAGTTGATATTAATATTGGTAATTTAAGTAGAAAATACATTTTTATCTAATTACAAAATATGACTGGGATTCTGTTTACAGAAACATCAATAATTCAAAAATGAGATTGAACCCTAGTCGGCAAATTAAATACGAATTGATATGCGTTAATTGATTAAACGTTTTCATTGCCTGTTGTAAATAAACAAACGTTAGACGAAGCTCGTTAAAATTCGCAAATTTGGCCTCTTGGCTAACTCAGAGAATAGGGTGCATATAGCACCGCAATATGAGAACGTAATTCGGTAGCGGATGGCTGAACACGACAGAGGTTCGGTGAACTGCAGGGACTGCGATATCATGCGCATAATACACAGAAGTTCTTGTGATTGTGTGTCTGTATAGAGCATCGGGCAGACTAATATATGCGCTACACGAGAAAAAGAAGAGTTTGGGTTAAAAATGTAGGAAAAGTTTAGGCGAGTAAAATTCATCGCGCGTGAGGAAGTGACAAATACTCTCGTATCTCGGCGTTGAAGCGACGAAGCCCTAAAAATAAAAAAAATAGTTTGGAGAAGAGGTAGGAAAAAAGAAGGAATAAGATGAAAACGGCAAATTGCACGATACAGGAAGAAGATACACTCATAAAATATATGTACGCGTTGAGTGAGTGCAGGTCGAGGCATAAGGTTGACGATAAAAAGAAGAAAAGTTGCAAGATCGACGGAGAGTGAGAAATAAGCGGAGAATGAAGGAACGAAAGAGGAAGAACGAGAGAAGTATAACAGAGGATGTATGTAGTGGGCACAGTGTAGTGAACGAGTACCGGCTGGAGGTGAAGGTTGCTGCCGCTAGTGCTGCACCGAAGCTTGGAAAATCTCGGTTGTGTGCGTGTACGTGAAAGAGTAAGGGAGAAAAAGATAGGTTTTGGTATATGTATATGTGTGTATGCGCGCAACGCCACGAGCTTCGAGCAACGTGATAAAACAAGCCGAAGGAGGTTCTTACTTCTCATGGGAGACCAAAGAACGATAAAGGATAGAAGACAAGTGTATTTTATCAGGTAGCTGGGTGAAATAACGAGAAAGTGAGTGAGAGCCGAGTGCACACGAGAGCAAGCGAAAGAGAGAAGGTGAAGGAATGAGAGGGAAAGAGATGGAGGTTGAAAGTTCATCTACCAGGGGAAACGTAAAGCAAGTAAATCGAAAGAATAAGAGAGGCTATACGCTAGAAAAGATACAGTGAATTAAGTCGATTGTGGAAATGACTTTGTACGCGAATAAACCTAAAATTAAAGAAAAAGTCGAGAAAGAAGAAAAACAGACAATGAAAATTCTTCTTCTGACAAAGTCGCACCAACTTGTACACTCTTTTTGTACAAACTATGTACATATAGACTCTCTGCCAACTCTTTGGAAGTTATTTGAAACTGACGAAGTAGAGTGAGAGGGAGAAGGAGAAATAAAGAAGTATAAAGTAGAGAAACTCGAATCGCAGAATTCTGCACATCTTAGCTTCGCCCTGTGCTTTTTTTACCACTTTTCTCTCTCTCTCTCTCTCTCTCTCTCTCTCTCTCTCACCCTCGTCTTCAGGGTTTCTAGAGGAATTCCGCGTCTTCGCATTTTCACTCTGAACGTTATATCCCCGAGTCCGTCTGTTGCGAACGGCGATCAGCGGATCCAGGAGAATGACACCGAAGACCTCTCATTCTCTTCGGTGGCTTCTTCCTCTTCATTCTTCTTCTTTTTTCTCTTCGTTCTTTTGGAAGCTTCTTTTTTTACCATCTACATATATATAAAGCAGGTTTTCTTGGCTTTTATTGCTTCCTCGGGTTCTCTCCGATTTGCTCTCGTCTCTCTCTTCTTTCCTGGTTTTTCTCTCGTGCCTCTGCGTTCCTAATGCGCCCGAGAGAATCGCTTACTGCCCACAAGCCAGTGCATCACAGCCAGCAAATGGTTACACACGAGCCTGGAACGTTAACCATCTATTCCTCGTGCAACGGCCTACACCGGAGGTTTATATGCACATACCGAGAGAGCCCTCTTCCCGATGTATATACATCTTGTGCCGGAGCTTGTTGCTAACTTATACTCGTATCTGTACCATGTGTTTATACTTGTATATATATACACATTACGGAGCTTATAAACCCTCGTCTCGTGTGTAGTCTACAAACCCCCTTGTTAACTTTCGTAACATTCGTATAACTGCCTCATGTCCTTAAATTTTATCCTTTCGGCCCCTTCTTATGTCCTAGGACCACGAACTTACACGAAATCTTTGACATCCGCTGGAAAAATAATTCTATTTATATAAATAACTGTTTGTGCTGCTTTTAGCTCGTCAATATATTGCGTTTTGCATATCGTTTTGAAACGAACTCCATTTTTAGAACGATCGCTATATCGTCGCACGTGTAAATATGTTACGTTCTCCATATAATGTCAACTGCAGAGTCTCTGCTGTTCGTGAAAAATATAACATTTTTTACACTCCATAAAGTAAGAAATTTTCGTTTGTGCATATAACGATACAAGTTATCTCTGTGATAAAAATATGAATCATAATTAACTTCGTTCATAATGCAAAATTATCAGAGACAAGTCGAGTATCGGGTAATAACAGAACGTAACATTTTCGCGTTTTAACGCATTATATTTAGAATATTCGACAAAAATAATATGTCCACCGTTACCCAATGGCCTATTTGCAAACGACCGACCAGGATTTAAGCAAATTAATGGTAGGGTTTGGTTCGCTCTACACAATTGTTCTGAATATTACTAGCCCGAACTATTGTGCCTGCATTATATGCATCATCACCGAATCCAATTAACGATTTTCCGAAGTCCAACCCCCTGCTATATCTTCTTTCATCTCTCTCTCTTTTTAATTATTTATAGATTGTTCTGTCGAAGTTTAATGACCCTCTCTTCGCGAGGACGTTTTGTCAGCGTCCTATTCCCGTGTCAATTTGTCCCTCCCTAAAAAGACTACTTGCTATTCGATTAATGATATTGGAACATTTGGTCAATTAGTCGAAAATTTACATCGGATCATTGATTCCAATCACTGTCGTAATAAATTAATTTTTTTTCCTTCATTAAGGGCATGGATCAGTCGGTATCTCACCACCGTGGGTGCGAGAGAGATAGCTGCAAATTTCAAAAGTGATATTTTTCCTCACCTTTCGTTCGATCGGAATAAAAAAAGTCTTTGCCCACTTTTGCCATTTTCCTGCGTGGGCTGAGACTTTTTTTGAATGAAATGAATATTAATGAAAATGAGTATTAATCATTTACACACATTTATCAAATTGTTATGTGCTTCATTATCATTGAACCTAATAACGAATTGTCAATTCATGCTCTGTCCTCTGTAACACCTTTCAAGTTACCTTTCACAGAAACCGCGTTACATTCATAGCATGGAGTTTATTCGAGCGAAAACTATAAGAAATAAATATATACGTGTTAAGCTTCCGAAAAGAGAAAATACGAGACGAGACGAACCGTTGAAAATATTGTTATGACTGTCCGGTGATACGACTGGTAAAAGAGTGTTGAAACATTGAAACAGGGGTAACACGCGTGATGAGTGAAAGTTTTACAGTCGAGCGGGTGTCGCTAACATATGCATACATATTTGCATAAAAATGTGGAGACAAGAGTAAAGCAACGTTGAGGAAAAAAAGCGAGCGTCAATGGAGAATTTTGCGACTTTCATCGTCCAGTTCCACCCCCAGTGTCATCTTCTCCTCAACTTTATCCCTCTGCTCTTTCTGTTTCTCACACTGTCTAACGAAGGATGCGGATATGAGATCGCTGGTATCGATTGTTGCCAAGTTCCAAGCTCGAAAGGGGCTGCCGAAGGGAGTGTAAAAAGAAAGGAGTAGTACGACCAAGAGAGAGGGAGAGAGAGAGAAAGAGAGGTTAGACAGAGGATGAGGAAAGCGTCGACCCTGTATTGTCACGCTTTTGCCATTCGGTCTGAGAGGACAAAAGTCCATAGATTTTCTTTTTTCTGTCTTGAACGGACCATGAGCCGTTTTCCGCTGTAATCACCAGCAGCTTTTTCCCTTATCCGCTAAAATCCCGAATATCGTTTTTATTGTTTCGCTCTAACCTCATAAAATGTTTTCCTTATAAAACAAAAGAGATTTTCTGATAAATTCATCATCTCATACATGCAATTAAAAAAAATGTCTATGAGAATGCAATAGAAGGGAAGAAAAGACGGTAGAACAAATTAATTGCAACAAAGTAATACGTCTTTGTCCTCGACAAGGTCAAATAATTCCGTTAGTTTATACTATGTTCAAGTACCTACATTCATACACAGGTATACATACATACTCATTTTTTTATATATATCTATTTATATACATATATGTGCATTTTAATATACCACATATTTCATACACGTATTTATACACGCGTAGAGAAAATACGTAGACTCGTTCCGTAACGGGGAGATAACTCGTTCCCTGGCCTTGCCGGAAGCTGGCACTTCCTCGTTATACGCGTGTCGTGTATCGTATATACACATATATAAACGAGCGGCACGTACATTCAAATGGAAGAGTACCAAGTTGCTTTGTTCGTGTGTATACGAATTCGTGCAATCGAGTCACGTTACACAGCTACTCTCTTCTCTCTGTGAGCAGAGAATCGGGAGACTGCTCTCCGATGTTCCTCCACTGTGTAGAAAATGGCCTCTATCTTTGTCTACCTCTTTCTCTCCCTCGTTTGTCATATATATATATATATATATGTGTGTGTGTGTGTGTGTGTGTGTGTGGATTCACTATGTAGAATTATATAGCATGTCTCGAGCGAGCAAACTAGTTTTCACCGCACGTTGCCACATTTCGTGAGATGGAAGGGATGAAAAGCCAGAGCGGATCTTCGAATAACGTGTATGAGTGTATGTGCGATATACCCGATATGCTCACCCGTGTTTCGTAAAATGTCTGACGAATTTCCTTCCCTTACGAATTTTCAACTCGCATAAACCACCAATCTCCCTACAGCCTCCCCCTCCCTCCCTCCCCTCCCCCTCTGCCCACACTTCATTTCCCAAAAGTTTGCAACATTCCGAATTAAACCTCGCTCTTACTACTGTTGAATTCGACGAGCGTAAAACACACTTTTTTTTGTACTCTTTACCTTTTGTTTTCCTCGGCCAACTATGCCAAGTTCTCGCAGCTAACTGAATATACGAATTTCGTAAAACCTCAATACATGAATATTCTTGAACGCTGATGAGATGGGAGCTTCAACGATTTGAGTTTATTCGTAAAATATCTTGATTTGAAAACTCACTATGGAACAATTTGTTGAGTAAATGTCTGTCTTGAGAAATCAATATTAATTTCGAATACCATTTTTGCTAAGAGCTTCAAATCTTGGCGTATATTTTGGTTCAGTTTCAATCTCTTTCTCTTTCTGTCTTCGTATGCACCACTATAATATCCGCCCTTCGTAAGAATGGACGTAATGCCTTCTCACGATTAGCCGCGATTTACGGGTTTCGCTGGCCGTATAAGCGCTCTCAGGATATACACTCCTCCACTCTTTTTCCTGCTCTTTCTCTTTTTCTCTTTCGTTTTGCTCGCTCGCTTGCTTGCACAGCCGACGTCGTCGGGACGTCGGGGCTCCAGATTCTTATCAGAGTTACTCGAGCAAGCCGCCTCGTAAAGCCGACGAGTTATCACAGTCCCAGTATAACTCGTCGCCTTCCCTATATATCTATATACCTTCAAACCCATATACACGACATAATACAATGTGTGTGTGTGTATGTTTCTGTTGTTGCTTTTCCTCTTTGAAAACGTGTACTCGCATGCCACCTATTCCTCGAACGGGGAAGTGCATCTTGATTGTGTGCTACAACCAAAAGGTACTTCAAAATGTGAGCACAATAACGGCAAAAGCAACGATGTATCACATGAAAAAAACATAAAAAAAATATAAAAAAAAAGACAAACAACTGCGAAATAAAAAAACCCACCGAAGAATCGAGTAGGCCTACAAACGTGAAATTATTTTTCTCTGACATCCCCATCAATGGATATTGCAGCCGTGAATTTTTTTTCTTCTATATCGACAATTCCACTTAACACGTAAAACATGACACGAAATAGATTGAGTAAACGAGATAAAATTCAAAACCTAAAATAACACCAGTCGTTTTTGCGAATGGGATATTGCAACTTTTTCTTCGATTCGTATATTCATCGGGGAGAGTAAAACGCTTTGACGCAACACACATGTCCTGCCGAGTTCGAGGACGTGTGACAATGGTAACGTCACCGATAAAGACCGGGGGATAGAGAATGCGAAAAGGGAAAAAATCAGGGGTAACGAAATAGAAGAACAAAAGGGAGGGTTTTGTGCGAAAGAAAATAGCCAACGGTGGTGAACCGAATGAGGAACTCGACGTATATATGTTGCCTGCTTCCGATACAGTTGTGACGACGAGTGGCGGATGCCCATAGTACCAAGAAAGCACTAGACACTCGGGTTTATTACATACGTACACACATGTATAAATATATCTATATGCATATACATATGTATATATATTTACACATATTGTCAGATAGAATGGCCAGGGAAGGCTGAGAGAGGCAGCAAGCTGGTTGGCAGTCATGCAGGGGAGCCTTCGTGCCCAGCAGACGACGTAGGACAGTACGCGGGGTCGACGCTCGCTGTCCTCCGCTTCCCTACATCTACCGCTTTATGTGTATACGTATGTGTACAAATGTATATATATGAACCTATGCACAAATCTATACACATGAACGAATATCCCGTATTTGAAGTCTACCACGTACATCCGTGCCGACGTGTGTGCGTGCGTCTCGATGCGTGTTCACGGATATATATAT
>JABSMR010031610.1:0-16137 GCA_018902295.1 Dusona sp. PSUC_FEM 10030013
TTCAGTTAAGAACACTGTTTGCTTAGAGAGCAAATGAAAAAAAAAATTTTGTCGTGATTTTCAACAAAAAATTGAAAAAACTTTAAAAAAGTCGATGGAGCGCTATCTAGAAAATTTTTTTGAACGCTCAAATTTTAGGAAAATTACTTTTTTTATAATGTACTAACATTTTTCCCTTGCGCCTCGAAAAAAAAAAATATCGATTTTTTTTTTAACCACCCTAATATATACATAAATATTATGCTGTGTGCGAAGTGGGGTGAGTGTGTCGGTCAATGGAAACGACATTTTGAAATGTTAAACAAAATCTCCCGCGCTGAATTTTTGTAGCAAGCTTCGAGCCATGAGATATGAGAAACGGAGACCGTAGGTCAGCAGGATGTTTCTTGCAATTTGAATAGAAAAATTTATAATTCCATTGAATTATGTCGACTTATTGTATGACAATATCCATGTTAATTTCCATAAGGTTCCGGCGGATCTTGGGGTTGGTGCTGATGCTCTTGCTGCCTTTCTACTCTTTCATGCTCTTCCTGTCTCTGATCCTGTTGTTCAGGGTGCTGAATCGGTAGATCCGGCGCTTCTAGTCGAGGTCGTCCACGACGACGACGACGGCTCCCCGACAGGGTACTTGGAAAACAATTAGAACAATGGTAATTACAATGATCATAATATTCATAATAATAACAATAGAAATAATTAATAACATATCTCAAGTATCATCATCAAGTGGACGTACATATGTATGTTTTATGATTTACGAAGTATATCATCGAATGATAATCGTGATTGTTGACATATTTCATTGTTTTTTGGTACTGAAATCAATCGTCATTGTTTACGTTTATCGAGAGACAGTTCAAGTTTTGCGATAATACCATGGCCGAAATTATTCGTTCATTATTCGCGTTCACAAACAGATCGATATCGCAAAGACGAGAGGGAAAATGTCGAATGCTGAAAATAAACTCGATCCTATGTGTTCAGCATAAATCGTTAATTGAGTTATTTTCAATGAAGATTTACTTAAAGACGTGGAAATTACGGTAAATTGTATGAACCGGTTAATTTTTTATTTTTGTACAATGAAAAATCAAGAATTCGTAATGCAATATTACTTTTTTGTGCTCTTCGTCTTATTTCAATTCGTTCAAGATTGGATTCTGAGGTATAATTTGATTTTAGTTTTTCCCCGATCTATATATTAACCACTTGGCGTTGTCACGTCTCTTCAGCAAGAAAAACAAAACAATTATGTGAACTTGAATCACGGATTTCCGGATCGAATTCCATCAATTTTGATCTCTTATAACATTTACATAAATATACGTATCGGTACATAGGACATTCCATAACAACCCACTCATCATAGACTTTTACAATTGTAGTTCGTTATTTTCTTTCAGTACATACAAAGAGTTTGAAATCATTGCGAGGAAATATTTTTTAAAGTTATTTTTCACATTTCGGTCCAATTAATACTTATCGTTAGTGAAATCGAAATTGTTCTATTCCTATATTCAAAAACTATAATTCCGAGTTTATAAACTAATAAAAACTGACAATTAGTTGGTTGAATATTAATTCCATGGGAAGAAGAAATATTAAATAATTCGACTTTGCAGAAGACTTTAGAAAATCCTTGCATATGTGGGGACAAGAGAAAGAAAAATATGTCCAAGTGCAATGATCATTATAATCTTTTGGAATATGTTTTTTTTATTATCTTGCAGTCACGTCACCCTCCAGAGAGATTGAAATAAAAATCAGCCTTGACAATCACAGAAAACATCATAAGTCTCTTTTCGATAGAGGTTTTATACGATACGAAAATAATATATAATAATACAGGCTGTACCAAGTTGAATAGGCAATATTGCAAACTCAATTACTAGACCGAATTTCAAGTCGTAAAGTCTATTATCGAAATCTCTCTTTCAGAGTTATTGATTATTGACAATGACGAATACGGGCTTGTTATCGCATACACCGCCGAAACGGTTGCACATGGAAGAAAAAGCTCAGGAGCAATCTTATAGAGTATTTAATTTCCTACAAAATACCTGTATACGCTTCTTTTCTAGCTCCAATATTTTACTTCTGAAAATGGATCGAAGAAATACCTCGAACACTCGCCTTGGGCGCAACCCTCGAAAATTAGGTTGGTTTTCGAACCGCTCTCATGACCAAGCTACTAAAGATAGCAAAGTGTCGTCAATAACTTTTTTGTAGGATATTGAATGTTCTGTAAGATTGTTCCTATGCATTTTTGCTCCATCTCCAGTCGCTTTGACAATGTCGGTCATGAAAGAAAGGCATTTTGATCGAAAAAATCACACTAAACTTTTCCACTCTACTTCCATTTGAAAATACATAGTCACACTTTATCTTCGACTATGTATTTTTTAAAAAATGACTCTTAACAACATTAATGGAATTGGAAACGTTATTTTTCCGGCTCTGTGTCCATTTTCTCGTGGACGCATTATTGGTACGATCATTTTTGTTACAACGATTTGCGCAAGAATGTTAAAGCTCCACCTAAATCGATCTAACAATAATCAAAAAGCCGGTAGAACCGGTTTTTTAATCTTTATTTTGCACGTATAATTTCCGAATCGCCGTTTGTACATTAGTGAAAATTACAATTCACGTCTGTCAAATCATACCAAGTCCTCTCGAAAGCGTCCTTGGATATCGCGAATGGGGTACATGAATGGAAATTGCAAAATTAATCCGAAAAGAGAATAAAGAGAGGACTTTTTTAAAATAGTTTGTCAATGTTTCTAATTGGTAAATAATTATTCGATCATTGCACAATTGATTCACGAACTAATTAGAAAAAATGTAATGACAACAAAATTGAAAAATTCCATTTGATTATAAATTGTTGTTGAAGCTTATTAATAATGTTCAACAGAATAGGATTATAGTTTGAAGTACTTCAAAGCAAAACTAAGGTGTGTTTGTCAACAGTCTCTTACCAATTTTTGGGACTGGTGGGGAAACGTCAATTTGCCATTAAGATAGACAGATCAAAACTAATTCAGATTCTAGGAAGTACTCTCCTGTTTAAGAAGAGAATTACTTTTACGATGTTGATAAATAAAATCTCCAGATAAAAAATGAGAACATCGTAAAACCATATTACTAATTCCTCAAGATTTAAAACCGAAAACGAGCTAATTAAGATTTGTAAAATCACGGTTCTTCCATCTATTTATTCTCTTCTTAATCATGTTTTGTTCTCCCATTTCTCATAGCCAGAGACTTATCACGCCTTTCATGAAGTGTAAAAAGATATTTTTTTTTAACGATATATACAAAATATCGTGATAATTGAATTAATGAACCAAGTTAATAATAGCAAACATTAGATAATTATTCGACTTGGCCATTCAATTTATTATATTTTTAATTTCTACAGGAAATATTCCTGATTATTTCCATTAATAACATTGAACGACCAAATCAAAATTGCGATGATCACTTCCTCGTACAGGAGCTTAAGAGTTTAAAATAATTACGAGGAATCAATATGCACGTGTCAACATCACTTTTTGCATGATTATCATTATTATAGCGTCTGCAGATTGTTGAAATGTCGCGTGTGATGACTCGCGCAAGGTTGGCAAGGTTGTGGAGCCGGAAAATGTGGTCGTGAAATGCTCGGTGGGTATACAATTTTTTCTTATCTTGGTAAATAAATATGGGACATTCCTTCTTCACCTTCACAAGTTTCCTTTACAACGTTCAATCAATTTTTATTTATTAGATTTTTAACAACTGCCGAATGTTATCATATTTTTTTTAACTATAACGTTAAACTATATTTAATTTTTCAAAGGCCCACATTTGAGAATTCATTCTTCCTATGAACGTGGGTTTACATAAAATACCCAATACACATAGCTTTACATCGGCGTGAAGACTTCGACGCGTTACATGAAATTAGTTACTCAACGACGCGTAGCGACCGCATAACCTTCGAATAAATCTCTCTCTATTACTCAATTCTGAGTAAAAAAAATATAAGGGAAATTGCGTAGGAAGTGAGGAAGCTACAAATTTGTACACGATCTATTGAACTCGATGCATAACTCAATGGTGATGGTAATTCATCTAAGCACTTTTGTCCTTATAAATGTTTCACTAGTATTTACAATATATAGTAATGAAATTTGATGGGCTCTCGACTTCATTCATCTCAGTAAGAACTACTTGTAATTTTGGGATTTCCACATCTTAAAAAATCGGGTTCGGAAAGGTTCCAAAGGGGTGTGGTTTTTTTTTCAACTTTGAAAATGTTACAATTTCTCAAAAAATTAAGAACCGAAAATGAATCTTTCACCACTCTTCATTCCCTTATGAATTTTTTGTTCAACACTGTGAATATTTTAATTGCCCGCCCGATCATTGAGATAACATCCAAAAAATATCTGAAAAAGGCGTTGATTTTTTAACGCAAATTGGAGTTCGAAAGAGAAATATGCCGTGATTTCGATGCCTTTGGATTAAAATACATCAAAATACGCTACGAAAATAAGGTTTGAAATAAAAAATTGTTCGACATTTTCTGAAATTTTAGATTCCTTAAACTATTCAGCATTTTGGAAAAAAAAATCAAAAGAAATTAGCAACTCTTATACATATTTATTTCGCTCTCTGCCTTCGAAAGTCATGCCGTTTAAATTTGTTTTTAATTACCCACTGGTACAGAGATGCTAGTTCAAGATAATTTGTTTTTCCAACTCTGACGACTTGATGGTACAAAAATTTACGATCCGGACACTATAATGGCTTCTGATTGTTCATCAAACTTTTTAGATTATTGCCTAGGGGCAATTAAATGTTTTATAGCTTTTCGTAAGTTTTTTTTACTGCTAAGCCACTCTAAGGGCAAAAATCTTTGCCATACCATCGGTGATGAAGAAATGGATGTTTTTTTTTCGTATTTTTTTTAATCATATATACAACTCATTTTTACACAAGTTGAGCATTGTGATAAATGTAAAACCAGTTTTATTGGAATCAGTTGGAATTGTTTATTAATTACAGTGTGTAAAATATACTTCTGCAAATCTACTCGCGAACAACAAGAATATTTAATGCTATCCGGATTCTAATGTTTTTTCCTTTATTATTTTAATGAACAAACCGCGGAGCTACTCCTAGTTTCGACGAGCATTAACAAATCGATAGATAATTCATTAGCAGAGTTGCATTCATTTTATTTTAACAAGTCTATACGGAACAGCTTGAGGTGATCACTGTTTTCCTTAAAATACGTGGAAGTAGGTCAACTGGTCATAAATATTTTCCGGCGGTCAATTTTTCTGACCCGAAACATTGTTTTTTTTTTTACTTTGCGACATTTTTATAGATTCAATCAATCTCAGTGTTGTAGAAACATTCACGGATGTAACGTGATTCCAAATTGCCTGCTATTTCATTTTATCGACCTTCGGTATATATACGACAAAAAAAAGTCGATATTGGGTAAAATCGCCTAAGGGATGAAAAAAGTGGGTTTGCCATGATGAAAAAATAAAAAAGCGCGGAACAGAGAAGCTGAAAAGAGCAAAAATTGCCTTCGCGATTTTTGGGATTCGTTTATTTCTTAAAAAATCCAACAGCATTGAATCTAACATTGTGGATTAATTCTCTCGAGTGCCCTTTACATGGTTCTTGCGTTATGCACCAAAAAAGTAAACAACTCTTGCTCCCAGCACTCGATACCATCAGTTGAAAACTCGATTCCTTTAATCAAGTTTCAAACTTAATGGAACAATTTCAAGCTCGAATATGTCGACATACAATTTATACTTCTGGAAATAACAGATTCCGATCATTCAATTGTACCAATTGCGATCTTTCATGTACACGATTTTACCTGGATATTATTGCAATCGCTTTTCTTAACAATCTCGAGCTTAAAATAATAAACATCGTTTTAATTAAATTTCAGCAGGAGATTAAACACTTTTTCGCACGAATAACTCGATTTATTATTTTCTGTTTTGGAATATAGCAGAGTTTGATGCTTCAATTATTTCATTTAAGATCACTCGAGTACACAATACGAAGCAGAGTATCCTTGCGTTTTTTGTTCACAACCTGGTTGGATATTCATACAGCTTATGCATAAGGACGCGAGATGTAACGTGTGGGTGTTACGATAAAAATGTAATTAAATACGTTCTGATTGACACCACGTACAATATAGTTATATATCGTTGAGAATTTCCTGTCTTCCGGGTTGTTTCTGACCATTATGGATCAATAGGAACAAAAACAGCCTTTTTATGAATATATTTGTATGTATATAAGTATTTAAAAATATGTACACGCTAATTATAAAGCGTCGCACCTTATCCTTGATAAGCTTCTCATTGGCTAACGACTTGCTCGATAGATTTACCAAACTCGATTTCTTTATCACGTCACTCATGAATTACCATGCAATGATAATCGTAAGAGGATGCGGATTATGCTTTTCAGTACTTTTTTTTATATTCAACGAAATTTGCATCGATAAATCGGCTCGATTAATTAAGCGGTACATCTTTAATTTACGGTTTACTGTCTCGATCTTATTTCTGTATAATCAGCAAGTCAATATTAGTAACAATGATAAGCTTATCAATTGCTCACCGATTTTTAAGTAGTAAATTAATAATTGCAAACGAAATTGCAATATGTTTTTTCTACATGAAAATTGAATGGGCCTACGATTTTTCCATTTTCCAGTAAAATGTCGTGAGAGAATAAATACGTCAGCCACGATGTTTCATTCATGAAAAAATCCCACGTGGATATTTTTATTAGTTTTTAAATGGAGCGTATTTTCCGCTTACACTGGTTTGTAATTTTGGATAAAATCAACAAAATTCATCAGAGAGAAATTCGCAACATGACGTAACTTGGAGAAGTTTACGTATAGAAAATCGTAGGACGGTTGGATTTGATATCAATTGATCGTGTATATAGATGCACTGACACATTTTGCAACATTTTTTTTGTACTATCGCTCAAGCTGTTCGTGCGAGATAGCTTGGCTGCTGTAGCATATATTTAAATTTGTTCTCACACACGCTTCATCAATAATTCATCGACGTCGGGTGAGCTTGACGAGTTAGGTACAAATATCGTGGCGAGAAATCAAGGTGCTGGATTCGCGTGTCGTATTATGTTATTGCGCTGATTCATGCTAACATCAGCAAATATGTCTTTAAAAAGTATTTTACGACGATTGTCGAATGTATTAACAATTAAATTCCTGTATTTTTCTGCTAATGTCGATCGAGATTATTATTATTAATATGCATTTCAATTTACATTATTATACGCTCATAATTAATATACATTATTATCGTTATTTATATGCATTGTTACTCGTACGTGCGAATCAAACGCCTATGATTTAACGAATACTTTCAGACTAAAATAAAACACTTCGTTTCATTACGAGACAAAAATGTTTTTCCACGGAAATATAATCGTTTTAATAAAACGTTGTGTACATTGCGCTATCAAAAGACACGACAGTTTCACGACGTCAGGTTGAACGAACTTGAACGTTATATTATAATTCGCTGCTTACTACGAGCGAGATCAAAATAATGAAATCTGATTAATTTATTGTTTCTTTCTGGGGCGAAAAATAGACACGAAATAATTCACTGGTTGATAAGATAACACAATTTGCACTTTTATTGACAATCTTTATATTCAATGCTTAGTAATTTCTTTTAACGATGAATTATTTCAGCCAGCAAAATAAAATGAATATAGTATTAAAATTGCAATCCTTAATAATAAAATAACGTTTGAAACTACGAAGAAGAAAATTTGACGAAATAATTGAGTGGTAAAAATTCAATTTTTTATTTTATCGACAAAAATTTATCGACATTAAAATACTATTTTTTGTATTATTCTTACGAAAAAATGGACGACCCCGTTTGTCTTGAGTTCGAAATATTTATCAAGAAATATGGTAGCGTAAGCTCGGGGACCACACACTGCGCCCGCACGGCTTCGCAATAGTCGTTCGGTAAATACCCTAAAGAATATTACGATCATACTCAACACAAAGAGTGAATCCCTGACGATTAATTTTTTATAGCTATTGCATGAGAAAAACGACTTGTACGAGGAAATTTTCAAAATATAATTCTACACTAAGAAGCACACATACACGGAGAGAAAATAATATGAAAAATTACTATGGCATCATAGTTCTCTGGTACCATGACGGCTCTCTGAAGATTTTTTGCAAAAACATAGTAATTTTTTACAGAAATTAGGGCAAACATTTCAATTTTTTCGTTATTTTCAATAAAATTTCAACGAAAAATGACTTTGTTTTTGTTAAAAATCTTCAGAGGCTCGACATGGTACCAGGGTACTTTGATGCCATAGTAATTTTTCATATTATTTTCTCTCCCTGTACATCAAATTATTTATTTCTGGATAAATATATGTTCGTTAAAATAATATGTTCAGTGAGAATCGTAAGAAAAAAAAAACTTTCCTGAAATATAATTTATAAATTAATTCAACCTCGAAACAATTTCGCGACACCATCTTCTTTTGTCTAATATTTGCACCAACGATATGTAAAGCCGTGTGGATCTCGCTGTGGAAATTTTAACCAGAAATATAAATCGCGTTGATTTATAACGCAAACACTTTGAATTCGGATTATATAAATTGAGAAACAAACATTGAGCAATTTAACTATAAAGTTAAGATATTTTTCAATGAATCTGTTTACTGTGGGAGACTGACATATGATGACGCAGATCAGTATATTGTAACGTTCTGAAGGGTAAAGAAAAAAATGGTTTTATTTTATTTTTGGTTTCATTCATTTTTATCTTATTTTTTATATTCTGTTTGATTTGTTCTTCGCCTCATTCAGCTTCTAATTCATGAATTTACCATTTTATTATTCATCATATTTCGTACGTTTAAAAAACAAATTTTTGTTTGGATCAATTCGTTTTTATGATTAATCGTGGAAATTTCAACGATTAATTTTTGAACCAATTGTCTCATTGATCGATCGAGGACATCGCCTTGAATAATAAAATTTATCGTTAGAATTCCATAAAGATGGTACAACATAATTAAGATAGCACGGACTCAGGCTTGACCATTAGTGACGACGGAGCGACAGTCACGAGCTTTTAGTGAAACATATCTATGTACAACATCTCGTACATATATACAGTTTATATCTGTATATAGTACGATGGTACATAGTCGAAGCTTGAAATAAAAAGCTGGCGGGAACGCTCGACCTTGTGACTACTTAACTTGAATGACCAAGTGCTGCAGACGAGAAACTCTCTGTATTTCCGTGAGGCTTTAAACTTTCGCAAATTCTGGCAAGATGTTCAGTTCCGTACTCGGAAGAAGTAAAATAAAAATTTAACAGCATTTCTGATTCTTTATTTATCAACAGCAATAAAATACAATTAAGCAACTGTATCAAGACAAATTGAAAAAAAAAGTCTCCGTTCGTTTCATCAGGGATTTATTTTCTCTTTTACAAAAATCATCATTGAAGAAAAAATAATTTGATTAATTTTTTCATTGGTATGGAAAAATTTACTGAGGTTTTTATCAAATTAATTCATTGTTGAAATTAAATAAATTCTTTCTTTAGTTTGAAAAAAATTACTGAGATTTTTATCACATTGATTTATTATTGAAATTAAATAAATATCGAGGTTTTGAAATAAGTTTCTGGGAATGTGAAGAATTTTTAATTCTAGTAGAAATAATATTAACATTTTAGCATTTCTCTTGCAGAATTATGGATGTTCGTAAAGTACACGAATTTCAAAAGGAATTTTCCTTCTTATTAAAGAAAGGAAGGGAGGGGTTTTTAAACGGCAAATTATGTTTTAAATGATTATAATAAGATTCTGGAAGTAAAAACAGCAAATTTTATCATCCCCTTGGTTTATAAAATATTGAAAAAGAGGGTTTTTCATTTATTCGACAATAAAAGGTGAAGGTCATCGAATTTAATCGATCTATAGAGCCGGAAGAAAGTGTCAGACACTGAAATTGAATATTCAATTTTATGCGTTGCACCATTAATACTAAACCAAAGACGACCGCAATATTGTTCGGAGATTAAACAATATATGAAATTCTGGACAATATGTGAGGGCTGATATGTGAGTTAAAGCTTGCAAAATATTCCATGAAGAATGAGCCGTAATTTTTTCAGACATCTAAACAATATTATTAATGCAAAGCAATTTATTTCGTGGCTTGTCAGCAGGATGAAAATTGTGAGTAAAAATAAGGTTTCTTTCCATTTTCATCTGCACCAATTCATTTAAACGCAAATCATTTTTGTAAATGATTGTTATTATTGTTTTTTTAATTCACCAAAATGTCAAAAACAACAAATACTTTTTCCAACTGTTTGATAAATATGAACAAAATAATTGATTGTACACGAACAACAAAAAGTGACTGTGATGGATATTATTGTTTATTAGTAATTCTTACATAATATTATTTATTTGTTACTTTTCAAATATTTCCATAAAAATAATATCAAATTCGATAGCTCGCCTGATTCAAATGAACAAGATTACATTGGATAGGATGACTACAGGTGTTTCCTGATGTGATTTCTCCATCGTGGATATTGATTGATCGTTCAATTTACGATTCTTTTTTTTTAGTCTCTGAGGAACGATCTTCGTTCTGTCCAACCCTCAGTTAATCCATCGTAAGCGAGATCGGAATATTTAACAGCCGTGGAGGCTTCTCGACTACGAAAGATAATTTCGGTATATGGGCACTCTAAATCCAAGCAATTACGAACAAATAACATCTGCAAGGCGAAATCGGATATACGTCACGATTATGATGACAGCGAGCGATGAATAAAGCTTTTTGGAAATAAATTAACATTTTCTTGAGTGCTCAAAGATTGGCTTTTTTCGATTTTTCATTTTTTTAAATCTGAAAACTAAAACAATAATTAACACTATAATTCACCGAATAACTTTGAAAAAATATTTCATTAACAAACATACAAAAATTAGAGAATAAATGTATAAAAACAAATATTGAAAAAAACTATTTTTCACGATTACCCTTCAATAAAAAAATGATTCATAAAATTATAGCTGCATACCAAAGTCTCTATTTCGCAAATTTTCACCCTTTATTCCAAAATAGTGATTCACAAATGAATGAGTAATGTATTTAAAGACGTTCATATCTGGTCGTTGACGTTTAGAAACAGATAGAAGAGAAAGCAGTAACTTTTAGGGATTTATCTTTCTTTGGTTCATCCCTTCAGTGATGCCTTCGCATCGATCTCCCTCGTTGCTATGCCGAGTCAGATTCGAACCGAGATACAACGACCCAAAGCTGAAAGCTCCCTCGCCCTAGTCTCAACATTTCCTGGGACGATATGTATAATGGCAATGAGTGAATGCTTTCTATCTTTTTGTTTCTCTTCTATCTTTGGCTCTTCCTCACATTCCCTTCTCTTTTTTGTCATTCCCTGTCTTTTTTCTCCTTTTTTTCTTCGTCCTCCATCGGCTCTTCTCATATTCGTCCATGAAATAATGAATGACTTAAAACCAGAGGGACATAGAAACCAGTCCGCCGACGCCCATCGTGCGTCCTTTCGACTCATAGGGCGATCGATATGCATAGAAGAAAGCGAGAGAAAACGAACGGTGGGTATGAGATGCTAATGAGAAATGCTCGAGCCTCGTGAGTACTGAAAAATACGAGAGAGAAATAAAAAAAAAAGAATAAAAGAGGACAAAAAAAGGAGGAGGCTGGAGGAAAGCTCGAAAAAAAGATAGAAAACTTAAGGATAAGAGCGACGGTGGGAGAGGGTGAAGAGAAAAGAGAAAAAAAAAGAGAAAAGCTGCCTGAAACGCGGAGAAGTTCCAAAGAGGAAGTCAGATAAAATGAAGAAGGGGAAAAGCCTCGAAACAGGGAAACGTGTCAGCTCTACTTTCGTAATCCTAAAAAACTATGTTCGTGCTTCTCGTTGGAATATACCGACGCCATCGTATAACGTTGATGCCTAAATGTAGTTAATCTTCTTACCATCCCACCACCTCCCTATATTTTCTTCTCCCTAATTCTCAAGTCCTCATCTCAATAAACATACAGAAAAATTACTTGCAAAATAACTCACTTTTTGTGCTTTTCTTGCAACAAGTCCCGCTCGATTAAATCTTTTTTGACTGCACAAGCACAAAATATGAATTTAACTCAAATTCATTATGCACCATTATTGAAATTTTCAAGAAACTCACCATTTGTGATTAATCAAAACATTACATGTTAGAATATTTTTGCCCAGTTATTTATTTTAAGTTATATATTTAGTGTAACATTTTGCAAGACAGTTATTTGTGAAAATTAATATCGAGGAATCTGTGAGCGTATCCATGACATACAAGCTTCACTTTAGAACACTTGAGCTTATTTAAACGAATGCCCAACGAGAAATTGACCTGGGTGCAATTCAAGCGAATCCCATCTTCGTAAGCCGTCGCCTTCTTTGAATTATTAATATATACGTATATATATAAAAGTGCTATGTGTATATTTATATGTACATGTCTAACACGAAAGCGTGATTATTAACTGTTATATAGGGATAATAAGACGTAGGTATTGCACGCAATGTGATTGGAAGGCGAGAGTGATGTCTGAGTCGACGACGGTGATGTCGTCGCCGCTGTCATTTTAACATTGGGCGCTATGATACGATTAAATTCAATCGAATCAACGATAACAAGCCAATCGAGTGCGACCACAAGACGGATCATCATCCCTGGTCAATCGTAACGACCTCCCCACGATCCGCCATTGTTCTTCTCGTTATTACTTTTCTTCTCCTCCGCTCCCCTTTCATAATATTCTTCATTTTTTTCTTCATTTGTGCCCGCGCATACACATTTCGAGGCGACATTACGAAAGCGTTACAAGCTTTTTTTCACCCAAGATCGATCTTAAGATCGATCTCGTTTCGTGTAATACGAAATATTCCACTGTATTCAATGGCTGCCGTCTTGGGGAGAGGTGAAAAAGAGCAGATCAAGTTAAACGACGAGGCTGGACGAATTTACGTTTCTATGCAGTTGTCAAAATGGACAAACGTTCCACTTTCTGAGCTTGAAATTAATATTAATATATCGATTGGCAATTTTGTATACAGCCAAATGGTAGTATATTGAACACAATCGATTATACTTGAATCTCGTATTTTCATGGAAAAACAAATCAATTCCACAACAAGGAACTTTTTCAAAAGCTTATCTATTTTTTTTTCAATCCAACGCTCAAGATTCTAACATCAATCTTATTATGCAAGTGAGATAAACGTCAATGCAGAAACAGAAATAGGAATCAGTTTACCCGGAACAAAATAATGCACGCGTTTTTTGGTGGGGAGGAGTAAAGGAAACGAGTGTGGAATACAAAAACTGCCACACCTCCGTTTGCCGAGCATTTCACGTAGTGAAATACACTCGGCATTGCATTTATGCAAAGATATCGTTCGGTTTATCAATACACGCGGTTTTCCGCGAATTCATCGTCGTCTTAAAAATCAAATATAGATCGATGTTTTATTAATCATATAATTAATGATTGGTCGAGCCTATACGATCGTCATCGCAGTATAAAACATTTTTCCTTTAATAATCGTTTTAAGGTAGTAGTCTCTCGCCACAGCCACGTTCAAAAGTGAACTCTCCGATCATTGCTTGGAAACTTGGATATAGCTTATTGCACAATAATCTAATAATATTAGTTGTTGAATCTTAAAGAAATGTCAAAACATATAAACTTTCGGTCAAAATGTCTGATATAAAGTTTTGAGATTCAGAAATAACCCGGGTTCCCATATACACGTAGCTTATACTGTATTATGTCTTCGGAAGTAAATTATCAAAACAGTCGTTTTTTTCTTTCTTTTTTTACAAACGATTCGAAGTTATTGAATGAAATATGAAATTTTCTACCGATTTCCACAAGAACACATGTAAAACTGTGCAATCTTTGATTTCCAATATCTGAAGTATACGAAATGGTGAATCCTTTTAAAATTCTTCACGTAATTATCGCACTAAAAATATTGTCAATTATTTTCTGTTAATTATGATTTTAGCAATGCTCAATTTCTCATGACTATTGTTAATTATAATTTTAGTGCATCCGTCATAATTTTTTATAAATTATATTGCGAAATATGATTAAATGAACAGAGTTTATCAATACGACTATACCATTTCAGCGTTCGTCATGCGATTTATAATAAAATGTGTAACCTCACGCATACACATATACACTCATATGTACATATACTTTATATATATATACCCATATACATTGGTAGGAGTTATAAGCTCTCGGAAATAACACACCATGCCGTGTAACTCTAGAGCTTCGTTGTCGTGTTCCCGCGGAGATATTCCAATTAATTTTCCCAATTTATTTGTTGATTTATCGAAAACGCAGTCTCGTTGTGTAATTTCCCGCTCACCCTTTCCCGATCAAGCTCGAGTAAGCCGACAGCAAAATATACCTCTGATTTTTATTCAGCTCACTGTTTCGATTTATATTCAGAAATTCCAATCACGAATATTTCAAGTCCCTTCATTTTTCACCGATGGATCAATAACTTTTTTTTGTTTCTAAATCCAAATGAAAAAATGCTTTCGATGGAAGCTGGTATTTTAATCCTTAACGAGTCTCGTTAAAAATAAATATGATGAAAAGTGTCTAAAATTAAGGATTGCTCAAGTTTTAAAAAACAATATTAAGCCGAACGTTGTTCATTTAAAAGATTGATTGTTCCTTGATTTATTTTAATTCAAACTTTTCATCAATGTTTCGTGGTTCAAACATCGAAACTACATCGAGTATTTTGCTTCGTGGTAAATCAACGGACGGCTACAAAATTTATCGTTTAACATTATATTCGCCATAATGGGATCAGACACATGTTTCATATTGAAACATATTCCACAAGTAGCTCCTCTTTATCAACATACTTCAATCTCCATAGATTAGGCTAGCGCAAAAACATCGGTATTAGAACATATTAATAACACAAAATATGCATGATCGTTGAATAATATCTTATTTTCATATCGCAGTATAAATGGAAGTAGAAAAACAATTGTATGTCTTCGGATATTAAAGCCAAGTATTTTTTCGTTGGAAAAAGGGTATTCTTTATCGTTGTGATTGTGTACCGAGTGGAAAATATATATCTGAGTCGTAGTCGTGTAATAACACAAAGAATAATGTTGGAACTGGTCATTTTGCTCAGTCTTTTTTCCAACATGGTATACGCGAGGAATTATTGAAATCTCGATGAGAAATGGAATGAAAAATTGTACAGTCGGTAAAATGAGTTGGAAGTTTAAAGCGAAACGAAAAAAAAAATAAAAATGACTAAGAACGCTTTTTATTCATTGGGTGCAGAAGATCTTAATGATTCTGCTACAAAAAAATCATTCGTTTTGTATGATAAATTCGACCTCCCACGTGATTTTCTTCATTTGGATACTAAGATATGGGTCACCAGTGGCTCTTATAAATATTGCTCGACCGTATGTAATAGTATCAGAGTTGTGATTGACACGGTGGAGCCCGGAGTAGCCTTGATCGAGTAATCTCAGGGTGATTCGATAAGGGACGAAACCCAAATACAATATTTGGTACAAGTTGTCCAGAGCCACCAAAAAAAATACTCGCCTTGTCACAAAAAAATTATCTCTCCCCAATAATGGAAAATGAAGATTGATGTCCTCGAAGAGAGTTTTTTTTACCACCATATACTTTTATATAAAAAGGAAATATTGTTTACCGGCTAAGGTAAAGTACCCAGTCGCTAGCCATGCATCAATGAGAATCGTCGACCTTTTCCTTATTTTGTGTGAGTGTGAAGAGTGTGGTAAAGGCCTTCCGTACTTTCTCCAGCCATTGGTTCTGAGCCGTCGACTACGGGTGTAAATGACGATTTTCGATTAAATGTTTTTGTGTTGATTTTATCGTTTGTAATAATTTTATTATCAAAGTTTAATAAATAACGTTTCATTTAAGACGTGGTGTGTT
>JABSMR010031720.1:0-16135 GCA_018902295.1 Dusona sp. PSUC_FEM 10030013
TGTGGTAAAAAATGAAATTTTTGAGTGATTTTATCAAGTGGGGAGTGTTTTTAGAACCTCAAATTTCCTGTTACACGACATTTCTACGACATTTAGTTTTAATTTGAAGAAAACTAGCATTATATAAGACACTTGCCAGAAATAAATATTTGTATGTTGTCAAGTATAAAGCATTCTTTTTATTTATGGCTGTTTTAAGTACTACTCTCTTTTTAAACATCAAATAATTTCGTCAACATATAAATATTGCATTAAGTCTTATTACGCGATAGTATTTCTGGGACGATTACACTTAGAATGACTGAAAAGATTTCTTTTTTTTTATGTTAAGGGTTCCCAGTATACTTTAAAAATCAGTGGTTTTTTTGTGACAAAAATCGTGTCCTTATTGAATGTTTAAAAATATTCGTAAATCTTGTCTTAGGGAAGACAACGATTACCATCACGATCGATTGAAATATTCATTCATCTCAACATTAGGAATGTCATAATTTCTGTTAATCGACTTTCTCAAGGTTCCCTCCATTTAGACTCGAAATTCTCTGCTGTATAAATGGTCACGAGATTCGAGGATTTTGCTACCAGCAATTTCAAATGGGCTAATAATTGCTGAATACAGAATAATCGGATATACTACAAATTGGGCTTCCGTGGCTCATAGTCATTATAAATTAAAACGATCCGACTAGTTTTCATGAATAATAACCGCGAAAAGAAATTGCTCTGATCACGACAATACTTGTAATATGGGGAGGCCGGGGCAACGCGCGGTACTCAAGGGCATGTTGTGTTTTTATTGACTTCAATAAACTTTGTCTATTTATATTTACTCGAAATTGAAAAAGTTACTGCGTTTAATTTTTCATGATTTTTTTTTTTCACTACTCATCCGTTGTCATAAACCGTTACAAATGATCTACAGAAGAAACGTACACGTGCTGACAAGACTGTAATCTTCATGAGATTCCTATATCGTGGTGAGCTAATAATACACGAGAACAAATTTAGTAAAACAGACAAATCTAAAGCCAAAAGCAAAGGTCGATTTTCTACAAAGTCTTTCAACGTAAATGACGGCGAAGACGCTCGATGTCTATTTTGCAATGAGCTGTACTCAAAACTGACCGAATTTCAGTTCAACGGATGCGAGTTTCTTGATAAAGTTGTAGTTTTTCCTTTTGACTAATGTGAATAATATATTTTTTCAATAGCTCTTTAAAAATTGGATTTTTGTTTTCAGAAATTGACATTTCCGGAAGAATAAGAAAAAATGTATTATTTGCATTAGTCACGAATAGAAAATTGAAGACTCATCAGAGTCCTATATCACACAAGGTTAACTTTTAGCTAAATCCATTGAGCACAGTTGTGGTTTTTGTAAGAAAAGATGGTGAATTTTAAAAAAATCACAAAAGTTTCAATCATATTTGGATCATTGAATTTTGGGTAACCCTATATCGGGTTCAGGCAATTTGTAGTTATGTCACCTATCGCTCGTTTTCCTTCGGACCTCTGGCTCTCGGACACGATGTATAATTTTCGTTTAAATGACTTTATTAGCTAATTTTAGATGATAAATTGGTCCCGATCGATCAATTCTCGGTAAGTACTTTTATATAAAATTATTCACCACATACATTCAATAAAGCTTTACAGGAATATGGGACTAAAAATAGTGGCACTGAATGCGTTGATCCTATAAATGGAACGATGTTTTTTAGTCAATGGATACAGTTCAATAATGTACAATCTTGAAAACTTAATTACTATTTTAAGCAAATGAGACTTAAGAAGATATTAATGTGAGAGGAACCTCTAGCGAAAAGTTTTCAGTAAACGTCATTTATGAAAGAACACTCGTACAAATGATCTCGTAGGCGCGCATGACCGCGCCGAGGGTTACAAGTGTGACAGTGGGTCAAGTTCACGTACCGGTTAACGACCCCAATCTTATCCCGTGGTGAATTTTTGTTCTACCTGTCTCATGGGTATTGAAAACTGCCCGGATTTCTTGTTTTTCACGTCAAGCTTAACGAGATTTTTTCATATTTATTTACTTGAAAAGATGAAAAAAAAAATGGGAATTAAAAAAAAACAACGTCAACTTGGATGACTATTTTAGAATATTTCCTTTCATATTAAGCTGTTATTCCGTATGGTAGAAAATAAAGAATCTGGAAAATCTCGTGACGATTAAAAACATTGCAGAGCCTGCAGTAAGTTTTTCCTATTTAAATTCAGCGGATATCGAGTTCGAACACATCGAATGTTTACTATCGGAGCTCCTCGTTCAGTAATAATATATTTTTATCGATTCCATTTGGATAAAAATAATCCCGGAGGAATTATATTTTGTCTGACATGAAAATGTAACCGGAGACTTCCACTTTTTGACAAGGTCAGTTTGCATGAATATGTAAGTACTGAATAAACGATCTAAGCCCTCCTATTGATAAGATCGATTCGATAACTCAACGAAATTAATCGAATTATTGCCAATTTCGAAATAAAATACAGAGATAAAGAGATCCACTGGAATTAAGCAGCCAAAAACTTTCCACACCCATTGTCTGTCGTCTAATTACTAAAACCACACCCTCTGGGATTAATTGATATGAGAACCCGTCTAGAGATACTTACTTCGGAAAATACAGACGTACTGATAATTAGCAATCGTATATCAATATTTGTGTTAATTGTTATCAATATTTACGCCCCTTGAATCAAATATGTGCTTTCAATTACGCTCAGGATTTGCAGCATATGTTGATACGACTATGCGAACTGTGTACATATATTTTCATAGCACATGTGTGCAAGACATGAAAAGATGAAGAAAAACCAAATCTACAAACACATTTCTTTTTTTGATACAAAAAGTCTTTCTCAAAACTAAACGAATCGAAATTTTCAACACATTTAAAATATTACTATATAACTCTTAAAAACATCGAATTCGTAATTTTCGGGAAATCTACTTAGCTCATCTCTGTTAATTACTATATACACTATATTTCAATTAATCACAAATAAATAAATGCGCTTCCCACCCATTGTTATGCCATTCCAATCTAGCATTGTTGCAAAAGAAATACCGTGAGGTTGTTGGCTTTTCCGCATTATTGGATAATTGGAAATACAGTAGAAAAATAAAACAACCCATTTGACAAATCGCTTTGATGATTATGGGATAAAGTTCGTAACGTACCGGAAGAAAAAAGTAGTAATTGTATCCAATCAACTGTATGTCATAAGAGAACAATTAGTCAAATCGTATTGGTATAATAAGCAAAATTTAGGAACGAATGTAATTTTTTTTTCATTTCGTTTTCACACGACTATAATTGCACATTGTTGCATCGACTTTTCATTGCTACTAAAATTCGCACCCAGTCAAAATTCAATTTGTTTTTTGTTCAAAGGCTTTAATAGAAATAAAAATGCGCAAAAGAAATGAATTTCTCGTGAATAAGTCTATTAAAAATGATGAAATAATAACATGTGCAATGTGTTAAGTATAATTACACTCTCGTACGTATATGAATGCAAAGTTAATGTTCTACTATCGTTTTATAATTGTGACTCGTTTTATATATATAGCAATGAAACGTTTGCACACAGATGATCACTGACACTCCTTTATATGCTCTCATTCGTTAAACGCCTCTAATAAAAGCCATATTTGGAAAACACGATGAAGTTTACGACGTCGTAACTCATTACAGTTAAGACAAAGGTGATTGTTCCCAGCTTCTGACTTTTCTACCTGCCTGCTTATATCATTTCTCTACATCTTGCTTGTTCGTGATAGACGATATGGTTGTCGGGAATTTTACATCATTTGCAATGCAAATACGAGGATATGGAGAAGCAACTTTTTTCCGTAAACAAATAACAATAGTAAGTTCAAATAGAATGGTACGATTCGGCGAATCATTTTCGCCGATTAACTGTCTCGTATTTCTAACAGAACACTACTATGTCGTTAAGTAACTTGGAAATTTTCCAAAGAATACAACGTATCGGATTTGAAATATTTTCTATAAAGAATTCCAAAGTTGTAAATGCGCATGTAAAGCGAGTTGGTGAGCAATTGAAATTTCACATTTAACTTAATAACTTTACAACTTTTCTACACATTTTTTTTTTTTCAATTATTTCACAGCAACATATGACGAAGTTTGTCAAAAAAAAACGAAGATTCTGAGCGTTTGGTTTCGAAGCTATAACGATAGAAAGTAAAATTGAGTATTCCAAGATGTGGAGAACGTTCTGATTTCGGAAAGATTATACTAGGCATTTTTTCCATTACTTTGTAGTTTTTTACAATCCCATAAAATATAAAAACTAACATTAGTAGGACATTCCTCAAGTTACGTCCAATCGTTCATACATGTTGACCGGAGAGTTTGCTTTTCAACATAACTGTATAATGAGACAACTACTTTAAACCCATTCAGATCTTCCTCAATTTTTTAATTTTCTTTCTCACAATGTGCTATAATGAAGTTGACGATAGTTAAACGAGTCCATAATTAGTCATGGTCAGCGAATAATGAAATTCCTAATTGTACACCGCATCGAGATTGTTACAAGTAAAAGTAGCTCGCAACAATCCGAATGTGGAACAACTTAAAACTAATTCATTCTATTAAATTATTATCGTCACAGATCTTAGCCACACTTTCGTTAGATATTCATTCGCAATTTCTCCACGCTAATTAATTATGAAAATTATATGACTTTTCCGTGCAATGAGCTAATTATCTTTTGTAACATCGCGATGTGTATTGGTTGCAACGAATGCTTACATAGCTTCCTCATTCCGAGGTCTCCCGCGGATGACAATCAACGTTTGATCAATGATCGATCGATTTGTGATCACGGAATCCCAGCGCAAAATCATTTTTAAATCGGGAATGTTGTAGCACATCTATCTAAAGTGCGAAAGATATAAGAAGAAAAAAAACAAATCGTTGGAAAAAAATACGAAAGTCTCTACAAACATCTGTGCTTGAATGGAAGAAATTTTAATTTCATCAAACGTTTCAAAATGTGGGAATATTAAAGAGTTCTAAAGCATTACCGAAATTATAAAAAAAAAAATACAATTATATTGTATTTTTTAGTATTTATTAGTTTCCGAAACTTATGCAATCCAATGTCTCAAAAATATCAAAACATTTCGAAAAACTGATACTATTTTTAAGTCATACAATTTTGAATTTCTTTCACTTTATCTCTATCGATTTCAATCACTGTACGTTCGAAAGCTTTTATTAAAAAAACTCGTTCGTGCCTGAACATGGTATTCGGTACTGCGGAAGAGGGCAGTGTATTGTAAACCGGAAACACAGGGAAACACAGCAGCATTTTTTAACCATAAATATCGCAAAATAGGACAAACGACACATCCTTGTATAACAGGATAGAGAGAAACAGGATGCTCTTCGTGAGAATACACCGTATTGACTTATACGCACAAACACTAACACACCTTTCCCGTCAGCACGTTTTGTTTCTGCCTGATGTTCTTTCATTTGTTAACAAGTAGAGCGACTTTCTACGACCGACAGTGGGCAAAGAACTCAATCTCGAAACATCTCGAGAGTTTTGTCGCGAGCTCTTTTATACTCCGTGCCTTATTTTGATTATGCGATAAAAATGCCCTCTTAGATACAGACCGTGGAATTCGTTCAAGGTTCGATTTTTTGAAAAAGGGGTAAGTTAATTTGTTATCAATTCATTTACGTGTGTTCTTTGATAAAGCAATCATCACATGATCGTAACGAAGATAGAAACGTTGTAATTTGATCGTTTTACAAGAAGCGCTTCAACGTTTTTCACATCTTTTAGAAATTATCGTTGAGTTTCATATCTTCTGCTCTTTTTCTCCCCATAAATTATTTAACACTCAGAGAGTTGATAAGGCTTATTTTTTTTAATTTTTAACTCAAATGTCATAGAAGTATTGAGCACGTGGTGAGTATCGATACTTTTTTGATACTATCGTTACTAATCAAGAATAGATATATATGTAGGATAGTACGTGGGGTACAGCGCCTTTTGAAGGTTGCGACGGATCAATACTGACGGTCACACGGGTCCAGACGACCTTGAAAACTACGGAATCTCGACCATAGAAACCTAGTACGTCGTAATCTTGTTGAAAAAGATCTAGCCGTTGAAAGCTATTTTTTGTTATTGTTGCTTAAACACATCCAATCCAAAAAGTGACATTTTTTTGCCAACATTGAATTAAATATTTAAAAAGCCATATTTATCTGTCTGTTAATGACAATGTTTGGCCATGTCTTGACAGTGCCAAGCATTAGCATTGATAATGCGGAGGAAGATGTGCGCGCTATAATCATGATACACAAAAGTATTTTGCATATGAAATAAAATAAATAATATTTGCCATTGAAAAATCTACTTCTCCGAAAAATCTTTCGATCATTTTTGGAAATTCCTTTCTCCAATAATACTGATGAGTTCAAACGATCGTTACAGATCATGTCGTTGAAAACCCGGAACGACCCAATCGCATCGAAGAAAAACTGCATCGACAGGCCCTAATTGCGAACTAATTATATTAGCGAAACTTGTCTATAACCGTCGAGAGACCAATACAAATGGTCTAATAAAAAAAAATAATAAAAACTAGCTCCTTGTACAAGTACGCGTATTAAACACGCGATAAAATGCATCGCTCGTATAACACACGTCATGGGCCAGCAGATACTTTCTTTTTTAGTGAAATTCGTACTCTCCATCATGACTATAGCGTTCGAGTAACACATATATGTAAATATAGTTTTATGTTGACACAATTTACTCTGGAATCGCGATACATACAGAGTACAATTTTATGCGTGTTTCCAGCTATCCACGAATTTTGCGATCGTTATTCCATAGATTAACACTTAATGCAAAATCGTTCAATGTCAATCGTGCAGAAATCTGTCAAATTCGTTTTCAAACATTTCAAAGAGATTCTAAGCGCGAACTAGCAATGGGTTTTGGAAAATGACTTTTCGACTGATGAACGTTAAATCCCGATTTCCATAAGAATTGTTCATCAACATTCCTCGTTAAATAATAATGAAAAATGTTACGTTACAACGTTTCGAGATAATTTGTCATTTTTTTTAAATGAAAATCTGTTTCATATTTTTACGTGTACTTACACTTCGATTTGAATTTTTCTTTCGCGCTCTGAAGGCTCGAACCCGATGGCAAGGATATGCTCGTTCCTTTCATCTTGCCGGTCGAATTTTCTGTGATGTTTGTTTGCGATGTTATCGATATATTGCCTGGCTCCATGTCGACGTCCGTTTGATGGTTTTCCCTCTCTGATTTTATCTGCGCATATATTATCGAGAAAATTAGTAGCTAATCGTCAATGTTACAACCGATGACAATGATCCTTCAAAATAAACATCTATGCACATTAATGTTTCAAATTATTGACGATCACTGTGCAAACCTCAAAAATTTCCATCGCTTAACGTGGGAGAACATAAACACGTGTTATCGTCAAGAGAACTTTAGCTGTGAACTGATTTGACTAAAGGTAAGAGATTCAAATGTGATAAAATCTTTTTTTTTTTACTCGTAGATGAATACGTTTATGTATATAAATTTGTCACAGTTTTCTGACTGATTTATTACCCGTAATCACTGAGCAAGCAATTAGTGTTCAGAGTGTTTACAAAGGTACCCTCTGTGTCAATAAATTTTCGTTTTTCGTGACCTATGACTGTCCTTTGAGAATAAAAATAGAAACAGCACAGTTTAATGTATTTGATTTAAAAAAAACTATGACATCGTGGCGTGGAAAACTTGTTAAGTGATATTCGGTAAGCCAATCTCATAAAAATCTCTTCAATCATCAGATAACCTAATCCCACGAGAATGCAACTGTCAATAGAGATTACGATACAGTGGAAAAAAGTGAAAAAATATTTCACGTTCATTGCGAGTGATAAATAATTGCAATAAGTGCAGGAGCATGATTTTGATTAAAGTCAATATTACACACGACCATTCATGCCACACATGTTTATGCGGCTTAAATGATTAAAAAAATTTATAAAACTGACTTCAAAATAAAAGCATTGAAGAGTCAACAATAAATATATATTCAAAGCTTTTAATATATAATTACTTTTTGCTGTTCCGTCACTTTTTTCACTCCATTTTTATTTGTTTTACCATTTTCAATTATTCTGATGTTGATTATTATTATTTTTATTACTCTTTTCATTCTCATATATTTGACGTTAGAAAAATTACGTAATACTCTTCAATATTTACTTCTTAATATACGGCATGACTTGTTGAAGAATTTATTGTAATTTTTCATTTTTTAGAGTTCTACACAAAAGTACCGTTTTGGGGACAAGCACCGTTAATAAAAATTTGTAAAAAATTATGGTAATCGACATTGGACTACCTTGTAAGTTTCTTCTTTCGAACAAAAAAGTGTTGTCGGTTAAAAGATATATTTTTAAAAAACTAAACTTACCTCAGAATGATTATCTGATAATTACGTTCGCCTTGTGTGCTGCACAATATCGTATTTTTCTTTCCGGTGCACCAATGTTTTGTCAACGATAGAAAATAATTGTTATAATTCTAGTTCGTGCGAATATGCAATCTGGAGTTTCTGACGAATGAAAAATGTCGTTTTTGTCGGATAACTTCTGTTGAAATTTGAGCAACTATCTAACTTTGAAAATACACACGCGTTTCTACTTTTGAATGGCCTCCGGTACAACAAGTTTTGTTTTTGTCCCTATCGTTTTGTCGCGTGGTTCGTAAGAGACTGATACGTTTCCCGACTCAGGCGCACCTCTATATGTAGAAAACCCTCCACACAGCTGCTCTCTCTTCCTCCGTCTGTCTCCCTGAGATGCTGTCTATAACCGAGAGCTCTCACACGAAAGAACGCTTCCGAAACAACCGAGGATTCCCGAAAGTTTAGTCGACGAAGGCGACGCTTGACGAGCATCACCTTAAAATTCCATTCAGGATAACAAGTGTGTGGTAAATTACTAGAACATCATCGTAATAACACAAATTACTCCATACATCCTGTAAACAAAAAAAGAGGAAACTGAAAATCATTTAATAGCACTTTCTGCGACTCCGTTGGCGCGCGGATAATTGTTAAATCATTAGTCCCTGTTAAAAAAAAAATGAATTTTTTTTTTCTTCGTATTTTTTACTGCTTAGGAAACAGAACGGATTTGACTGACGAACGAAAATTTCGTGCAACCCGGAAAGACCTCATCACGGCCGAAAAGTAGAACAAGCTTCCTATGTAGGACGGTCTGGGTCACGGTCAACCCGAGTCATCTCCGTACATCTCCGACAACTCACGAACAAAATTCTCAATAGCCATGTTTCAGCATTCCTCATATTTCTCCCTTATAAGCGCATACGTAATCGTGCAAAGTTAATCATTTCGCGATTTCGAACATCAAAAATACCGATAGTTACGTTTTTTTCCCCATTTACTGTATTTCACGATTCTCGGGTGGGAAGAAAAATATGGTGATGGGGATGAAAGAGAAATACGAAGCAATTTGTATTCGACGTAAAAAAGAACGTACAAATTTTGTATCGTTATATGGAAATTGCTTTACATAATTTTCGCCCTTTTGAATATAGCCAAAATCGAAGAAACTCCATTTCGAAGTATCGTTTGAACCGAAGCGAAGGTTTGATGCACTAAAAAATTATTGACCGAGGTCGGGTTTGTCGGATTTGACCTTAAGCTGCTCCTTAAAAGTGTCGAGAGACTCTCCTGGATGCTCTTTTCTGCAAAGAAACAAAGCTCTTCTTTTTTTCGCACAGCCTCGAGACTTTCCTTCGATGTATAATCGAGTTGTACATCCAGATAAAATATCCCTTCGGATCTTTCGTTTTGATCGATTAACATAAAAAGGCAAGCGTGTCGAGATTCTTTCACTTGACTTCCTGCAACTCAAGGATCCTTCATTTTTTTTAATGCCAACTCTGTTATCGATGCTTCTTGCAACTTAATGCAGGCCGGAGGAATACAATTTCAAATTTTACATTCTGACGATTAATCTCATCACCCCATCTCGTCATAAGTATTCATTCTTATCAGAATAATTATTGTTCAGTTTTTTTTTCCGTCTGGTCACCAATCGCTTTCTCTGTACATATTAATTCAATTATCTTTATTTATCTTGTTATTTAAAGTATTCATTAATTAATTAAGAGTTACTTCTTCAATTAATCAATTAAGAGTTCATTTTAAATTTAAATTTTAAGTTTAAGTTTTCTTGAAACTTCCTTACATTCAGAATGAATTAACTCTTAATTAATTAATTCATTTAAGGGATTTGTTGTTAAAATATTATAATTTTTCTCCCTGAATGTAAGGAAGTTTCAAGAAAATTTAAACTAGCCCTTAGAACACCATACAAACCCCCATTCCATCGGAATCTCGTAAAAATATAAGCTTCGGAACTTCAAGGAACTTGGAAGATGAATGATTTGTCCCGAAGAATATGAGACCAAAAAATAAGTTGATTTTTGCTTTATCCAAGAAAAGAAAACGGAAAAAATCTTAGAGCCAGGGCGTTCTTTGTTTCTTTGACGAGTAACATTTTTTTCTGCAGCGTGCAAAGATAAGCCAGACGTCAAACTCTCGTCGTAAGAGTCTCCGAGGTCTGAGTGAGTGATCGAGAACACATTGCATTGCAAAAGAAAAGCTTGTCGTTGAACTGATCCGATAAACACATGATCGAGTAGCCGTTTGTCTTTTCTCAAGAACATGGAACTCCCTTGGTTTGATCCTTCGTATCTCGTCCATGATATCGACAATTGATTGTTCTTTTGATTCCCCTCGTACATATACGTGCTAACACTGAACAATAGTAATTTGTTACACGCATTGGAAACATTTGTATGCATTGTCGACAGAATTCTCAACCGACTGTAGATCACAGTTGTCATCCGGAAGAAGTATCATTTTTTTGGATATGGAAAAAATAAATATCCTGCAATCCTCAAGCTATAGGCGGTTGTTAAATGATGGGTCAATTGGCCATCAGGTTTCACTTGGTGGTTTGAAATATGATCAGGTTTCACATGAAAACATTTATTTGGCGCAATGTGTATTTGTATTCATTGCAAAGAAAAATTAATTTGCTTTCAGTAAAATACGATTACTGGGACGAAATAAATTTTTTCAACAGTGATGACGAATTTAAAATCACAATATATCTGGCCATGTCCCAAACTCACTTGAGATAGTTGTCCCATTACAGCTATGTTGAAAAGTGAACCTCTCCGGTCGATGTATTTTTGTTTAGTAAACAGGCGTAATATCCTTATAATTTTAGTTGTTATATTTAATAAGAAATTAAAAACTTATAAAATAATGGAAAAAATGCAAAATCCAAAAAACCAAATCCCCATAAAAAGCTATAAGGACCCCTCTCAAAAAAGAAACAAAAAGAAACAGTTACTAAAACTCACAAAAAGTTGTCCCCTGTGAAAATCCCTTCTCACAAGAAATCCCCTCGAAAAATACAAAACCTTATAAAAAAATTACAAATGAACCCCCAAAAAAGTCCCAATAATGTTTGTGGAAAATCTAATCCTCACAAAAAATGATAAAAGAGGCCTCCTCTCAAAAAAGCCGGTCACAAAAAGTGACTAAAAATGTGACGAGTCCCATTACTAATTCTTACGTGAGACTTCTCTAATTAAAAAAATATTGATTATGGAATACGTGCACAAAATAAATTCAGCAACATGATAAACATAGAGATACGGTGATGAGCCGCTGCTTACCCTATCGTGCACAATCAATGGTCTAGATAAGGAGGATAGATTTTTTATCTGTTAATGTATATCAATAAACAAATGAATTTTTAGGTTTCTGAGGAAAACGGATAGTCTTTTTTTTTTATTAATTTATCAATATAAATGAACCCAAACAAATACTATCCTTTTTGCCCAGACGATTTACTTTGTACGATAGGGTAAGCACGGGCTGACCCGACTCTATATTACCATGTTGCTCACATCATTTTGCGCACATATTCAGTAATTAATACTTTTTGAATTACAAAATTGTCACGGAAGAATAAGTAATGGGACTCGTCTTATTATTGGCCGTGCTAGCAGATAATTTGTAGACAAACCAAATTCCAATATGTTGATAAGTGCAGGAGATAATACCATGATTGTTTTGAGTCGTATATGTAGGAATCGAAAATCAGGTAAGAGTGAACTAACACGGGAGCCAACGTATGATTAAAAAACTAAGTATATTTGAATGAAGTATATTTAAATGCGTTTCAAAAAACGGTCTTTCTCTTTCGAACGGGTAACGACTTCTGCCCCTTTTTTCGGCGCGTTCAACGTTCTTTGTCCGTCACCCCTCACGTAGGCCTACTCAGAATGGTGCGAAAAATTTTAAAGGCTTGGTCGCTTCCTACATATATAAAAGGCGGTTTCTTTACTTCAGAAAATAATTCACAATTACTGGATCAAACCATTTGAAAGTATTTCGTATTTCAAATTGTACTAGTGTACTAAATCTTCCGAGGGTTCAGCAACGATGGAGAAGCTTAGTATCTTTACGATTTTGCTCGTAGTCTTTGGTATCACCGAGGCTTTAGCGTACCCAGAAGGAAAAGAAGAAGGAGTAAGTCCAATTTTATAATAACCGATATATAAAATGTTTTTTGAAGACGATTTTAGAAACGTGACAGCGTCTTAAAGGGAGGTACCTGAGTAAGCGGCAAGAAAAACAGGTAAACTCCAGGAATTTTTATCTCAAAAACTAATGTTTCGTTTGGATCCGGATTTGTTTTATTGGAAAATATGTACATTGAGGTATGTTTAGGAATTTTTTTCAATGACTGGAAGCGCCGTTGTTGTGGTCAGCGTCAGACGTGTTGTTCGTTGACATGGCTTGTGGTGCCAAGGATTGCGGGCAGTCGGTTGATCTAAAACAGGAAAAAGCAACAGATTCTTGAAATATAATATACAAAGGAGTTCGCCTCGTAGGATTTTTTTGAAATTTTCATTTTTGACGGAACTGCGACCGTTTATATGCAATCAAAATCGTCGGAAATTGCGAACGAAAAACGAATGTTAAATTAAAACGGTCGCAATTCCGGTCGCAATGTCGGTCTGGAGAAGATGAGAAAATAAGCAAGACTAAACACTTTCAAAGAAGAGGATAACATAATTTCTACCGGTAGAGAGTGCCATAAGTAAGCGGCCGATAATCGAAAGGAGTTATGTAATATTGCTGTTCTATGAATAGGAATATGAAATGTTATAGGAGTAATGCGTGCGGTTAGAATGCGACGTTCTGACAGCCTAACTGAGTTGTCAAGTTAGAGAGTAGGTCAGTTAGATATGATGGTAAGCTAAGGAAAATTCTGCGATAGGTTATTACTCCAAGGAAATACAGTCTCCTGAGTTTAACCGAGAGCTATCGTAGTCGAAGACGATACTCAGTCAGGTGCTCATCCCGGCGAAGATCGAACACGAATCTGACACATGCATTGAGCACTCTTTGAAGTTTAGTGTTCCGCGGTTAGGTCATGATAGACTAGACAGCAACAGTCTAAGTATGGAAAATGAGCGTGCAGACTAACTTGGCACGGAGAGGTAGCGAAAGTGAGGTTTTCATTGATTTAAGTCTGAAGAGAATATGAATTTTTTGTAAGATGCTAGAGACATATTTTGACCAGGATAGATTGCTGGTGAACATAACGCCAAGGTTACGAGCTTCATGAATAAATGGCAATAATTGATCATCGACAGAGATCGAACAAAGGAGAGAAGGATCAATTTCTCTGATGTATGAGTTCCTGCCGATAATGAGGGGTTTTGATTTAGATATGTTCAGAGATAGTCCATTTGTTGCTGCGTAATCTGAAATAACGCTAGCGGCATGTGAAATTTTGGCGATGGCCTGGTTAAGATCTTTAGGAGGACCGTGTAGATAAATTTGGGTATCATTAGCATAGATCAAACTAATAGAATAGTAAAGATTAGCCCCGATGTCGCTAACGAACAGAGAAAAGAGTAGTGGATCCAGTACGCCTTGTAGCCTTGTAGGACGCCTTTAGTAGCAGGAAGCCAGCTAGATTCCTTCCCGTGTTAGTCAACGACTGCGTGGGATTTTCCGATCAAATAGGAAAAAATGAATCGTAGAGCGCTATCTGCAAAGCCGAGATGTTTTAGTTTTTGTAGAAGACGTAGGTGAGGAACGGTGTCAAAAGCTTTTGAAAAATCAAAGAGAATAAGGATAGTGACCATGCGCTGGTCGATTGCCGTTGCGAATGTCTTCAGTGACCTTGAGCAGAGCGGTTTGTGTGCTGAAGGATGGTCGGAAACCAGACTGCATAGGATCCAAGATGCCATTGGCCTGAGCTTAGTTGAAAATTTGGTCAAGAACCAGTCTTTCAAGGACCTTGGAAACGTCAGCGAGGCTCGCGATCGGCCTCGTATCGGTTAGGTTACGGGAGGTTTTGATTTTTAGAAATGGCCCAGATAGGGTCGCTTCCAACAGCTCGGGAAGTAGGACAGCTCGATGGATTTAATGAAGATAAGAGTGAAGATTGGAGCAAGAGTGGTACTAGCTTTGGTAACGAAGAAAGGGGAAAGGGAGTCTGGACCAGGATTTAGTGATGATGGCAGAGAGTTTAGTTAAGTTAGTACAGCATCCTGAGTGACGGGAGATACTGTCAAGAAAGGGTGATGGCAGGACATAATTGCAATTGTAGACTCAAAGAGTTCAGATGTAAGACCGAGAGTGGAACCAGAGATAGAGGCATAATATTTGTTGAGGTCATTGATTGAGAAGAAATTAAGCGGCGTGGGAGGGGCTGATTTTACGAGACCGAGACTCGCAAGCTCTCTCCACATCCTTGAGGAATCGTTAATATTTTCCAGCCTAGCCGCGAAGTAATCAGACCTAGCTTGCCTCAGCCTAACCGTGACCGTATTACGAAATTGACTGTTTATTGCAAAGTCGAGGACAGAATTTGTACGTTTCGCACGCTTATAAATAGAATCTCTTTTGCGGATTTGTAGCCTAAGATCATTTACGATCCAGGGTAAAGTAGAATGACGCGGCGTAATAGTTCGCAGAGGGGCGCAACTATCGAATGTGCGGGCAATGTCATGAATGATAGTTTCGGCCAAATTGTCGACAGATCGAGGATAGGAAAGTGAGGCTAGGGCAGGATCGATGACAGACGGTACTCAGAGGGTGAGCTTTTCGAAGTATTCTTCTTGGCTGAAGTTTTTTAGGCATCTTTTAGTGACAGAGCGGGAAGTAACCGATTGTTGTGTGGTCCTATATGAGAATTCAATTAAATCGTGACCTCTGCTATAGGAGGCGCGGTAGATTTGGAAAATGAGCCTAATTTGTGTTCACTGTCAAGAATAACAACGTCCACCCAAGAGTCACCGTGAGAGGTATGGTGCTTTTTTATTACACTCCTGGGTAGTGTAGAACCCGCTGGGAAATGTACAGACAAAGGTGAAGTTCTTGGTTAACGATAAACAAACAACCATAAAGGGAATCGTGAGTTCTAATTGCAATACCGTAGACTGCGTTAAACGAGACTGAAAAGCTTAAAACATCGCATCATCAGCTCACCATATAAAAAGTGTGAGCGCCGCGATTATGTTTCTTAATATTGAGCGGAAAACAATGAATTCTAACTCAAACATTATAAACGATATCAACGAGCTATAATGGTATTTTTTTTACGTAATAAGTAGTTATCGAATTTTTCATCGATATGAAGAGCACGCTCGGAATTGCCATTAGATTAATTTTTCAACGAGATACAGGTAACGTTTATCTATAGAATCTTTCCGTTGAGAAATAAACCAAAACAACACACACCTCACAGCCATGTTGACTCTCCGTTGGAAATTTTTCGTGACACGCGATCTTTAAATCGTTTACGTATATGTGATAGATAGCTAAACCAAGGAATCTAGCCAAAGCTAGGCTATTTATACACTGAGGAAAAAGTTTAATTGATTCAATAAAATCTGTGATTCAATAGTGCCATTAAAATATGCGATCGTCTCAATAAAATAAAATATT
>JABSMR010031831.1:0-16128 GCA_018902295.1 Dusona sp. PSUC_FEM 10030013
AATTAATAAAAATAAACATTGCGCCAAATAAATGAATTTGGAGCCAAATAAATTTATTTCGATCAACGTTGTATTTATTCAAATCCAAAAACCGAATTAATGGATAATATGCAAATAATCTATTTATTTATGTCAAATAAATTTTTTTAACAGTGTATATTAGGCGTTAAATGACCTTTAGAAATTGCTGTCCCAGTCCAAATCAAACCAACGTCTAATTGAGTAACCCAAACACGGACATCATTTATATAAATATTCAAATATAAGTTTAAAAAAAGGGGGTAGACTCGAAGCGGAAGTTGATACTCCCGAATGAAAACAGACACGGAAGGGAGTAAAAACTAACCCGACAGAAAGGTGAAGAAGAAAAAGGGGGAAGAGAGGGACAGAGAAGGTTGAAAAATTAGCGGACAAGCCGCTTTGACAAATGAGAATTCGCCCCCATGGAGACAGTTTCGTTTATCCTGGTATATCTGTCGTGGTTGATTAGTAAGCGGAGGACTGGCCCGGACCGTAGTGTGCGCTTACGCGAGACCAGATCCAACCGTTTCTTCGTTAACCATCCGAGCCAGATTCGATCTTTGTCTTTCAACTCGGAAAACATTCGCCGAATGCGAGACAAATGAGCCCCGAGGGTTCGTCTAACTCGAATTTTAAAAATTAAAAATTAAACGTTCCATTTTCCAAATTGTCAAACAAATTACCTGCATATTTAAATTGTAATTAGTTTGGAAAATCATTTCAAAGAGAAATATCCATGTAGCAGGTACGGAATATTCGATTTTTCATTTTTTTCTTTTTTAGATTACTCTTTATCAATTCTTCTAGGTGTATTACACCCTTAAACGAAAGATGAGTTTGCTGGCATTTTCGTTCCGATTACGCAGAAGTAGAGCTCAGGAAGATTGATAATTCTGTTTGAAAGGGTGGATTGTAATTATGACGAGTACCAAACGGTACGTGACCAACAATTATTAGAAGCTTTGATAGAAATTTCATCAAGGGGATTATTGGAATAACACGTTGAATAATAAATTGTTACGAGTCAAAATAAAACTCATACAATTTTTGTTCACCTTTCAGACAATGATTCGGCGGGGGGCCACTTTATACATAATTGACTGAAATCACTAGTGAATGGTCGATTAAATTAGGCTGTAAGAAAATTACAAATATTCGTACTAATCAAGGGATTCGCTATGTTCAAAAATAGTATTTTACCCCCGTGGAGAATATCGACGAATGTTGATTTTTGTATCGTCTCTGCAATCGATTATGTCTATATGCAATCTCTCTCCCTCTCTCTCTCTCTCTTTTCTCTCTCCCACGTTGCATTGATAGTAAGTCAACAGGGAAAGAAAATATTGGACGAATCGAACACGGAAATTCCGACAGCGTTATCTCATTCATTATCAGGTCGATTGTGGTCACGATCGAGCTCGTGAATTATACCGATGCTATGCTCCCAAACCCTCTCTCTCTCTCTCTCTCTCTCTCGATTTATTCAGGTCTGTCATAAATTTTACCGAGTCGCGTTATTGCGTTTTTCAAATAATTCTACTGAAAATAAGTATCGTAAAAATAAAGTATATGCGTCGCAAAAAAAAAATCATTTTTTCAAATACTCGTACAATTAATTAAAAATTCGAATTAAATTGAAATACTAATGAAACATCGATCGAGCTATCTCGCTTTAAAATACAAGTTGAACAAAATTTCCTGCGCTAATTTAATTATTTGTTTATCAGACAATCTTGACAACAAAAAAATCCGTAATATAAAACAAAAAGTTTTTTGCGGCTGTCGCAAGAGAATACTTCGGATAAAATGCACTTTTCTCGTGCACTGTGCAACTACACGATTAGATAATTAGAGATCGTGTGGAGCACGTGTGGTCGAGGGGCGAAAGAAGGTGAGCGTGGGAAATTGGGGAGGAAGGGAGGAAGTGCACCGATGGAGGGTTAACGAGGATCTGGGGAATTCATATTTCACTTTTTAAAATGACTCTCCATGTATTCAAAATATGTGGAAATAACAAAAAAGATGGGAATGTTGACGAAAAACAAATGAATACTTAAAAATTGGATTAATCGCTGATTAAAATTGTAGATAATTATTGAATCGTTGAAAAAAAAATGTTTTACAAAATTATAGAACGATTACCATTACATATTCTCAAGGGTGAGATTCGTGGGTGTGTACGAGTGAGACGGAGGGGGAGGAGATGTTTTGTCTTTGGGGAAATACGGTACTCGTCGAAGGAAAAAAGAAAAAAAAAGTAAAAACAACGCTGTAAAGCTGGGAGGGTACAAATTTCGCGGTAAATAGCCTTACCCGTGTCGTCCCTATTTTTGGGGGATGTGTCACGAATACATCTTCAATATTCATTTCGTCTTGGCTCTCGGCCAAATAGTGAGGGAAAAAAAAATCTCGAAAAAATTAACGTTTTGATTTATCGTCGGACTATCACGAACGAAGACGAACGAAATCTCGAGACGATTAATTATGCATTTTTTTTTCTCGATAATTATCAAGTCGTACACGGTGCGTAAAGCACACTCGCCCACGACTTTGACGTGATCATAGAACGAACGATCAACAGCCAGAACAACAGATTGCTCGCGTGAAAAAGATCGGCAAACTTATTAATCTAATCACTATGTAATATCGTAAAAATTTCATTAAAAAAAGAAATAAAGACACTCGAGACTCCGATACGATATTATAATCGGAGTATTAGAATCAAGAACCGGAACAATCCAAGTTTTATCTTTGTCCACAAAATGTTATCTTGATTTTTTTGGTCAAGTAATTTATTCTACCCTCGCATTAGCCTGATATTATAAAAGTTACAAGAATTACGTCACACTATTGGAATAATTGCAATACAAAAAATAACGGATTATTGTTAAAGCTGAATTTGATGTTTCTGTAATTCAAGAAATTTGAACATTCCTGTCATATCTATTAAGCTCGCGCATGCGTCCATCGGGTTATCATCTCCGACCCCTCACCCAGCGAACATAACCTCAAATTCGGGAAAAAACGTATCATCCTTATTTTCCGGAAATGTTTGGGACAATTATGCATAAATTGCCTCGAAACGGAGGATTCAAGTTCCCGTTGGTGCAAAGTGTAAGTAAACAGTTATTCCTAATGTTTTTCATGATCTCAAGAAAGAAAAAAAATCCTTGTCTTCTAACTGGATTTTCATTGTTCATCGTTCGACGTAACCTTCAATTATCGAACGAAACTTTCATTCACTGAATTGAAAAGTGTTGCTCTGATAATTAAGTTAAGAAAATAAACATCAAAATAGTGAAATAATCGATCAATTTTATCAATCGGTTTTTTAGACTTGGCGTTATTCCACTAAGACCGAAGAACCCGAGATACCAGTGAATCCCCTTAAGGATGTTTACAGTGCTACGGAGCAGCCAAAAAATGGTTACATTTACGACAAAAAACCGTTCAAAATTCGTTGCGAAGCTGGAAAACTTTACTCCTGGTGTTTGTGCGGCAGGAGTAAGAGTCAGCCTCTCTGTGATGGTACTCACAAAAATATATTTTGGAAAATAACCTTGAAGCCGATACGTTTCACGGTTAAGGAGACCAAGGAATACTGGCTCTGCAATTGCAAGCAAACGTCAAACCGACCGTTTTGCGATGGTACTCATCTGCGACAAGATATTCAAGACTCAAAGTACTAAACCGCCGGATCCCTCGTTATTCCAAGAACTGCCTTATAAATTTTTCATTTGTATATAGATAATAATACACCCATGCAAAGTGTATATAATGGAATAAATGAATTTATCCTGTATGTTTCTGTTTAATGCGTTTTCAATCTATTTTCCGTATAAGAATTTTGAATATTAAAATATACAAAGTTTGACAGTTCAAATTATCCGCCATTTTATCGAAAATCTTCCAACAACGAATCACCGCGCTCTGCGGCCGCTCCCAATACCCCTCGCGGGCGTTTTTCGAACTTTTAAAATTCAAACGTTTCGCGTCCCTAACGATAATTTTGAGTGATCACTTGAGATGCCAACGGGAAGTTCGAAAATAATCGTCGGCTCGTTGCTAAATAATTATTAATCGCGAGTTCTAGTGATTCTATAAAAAACCTAAAATAATCTTCAATACTACAAAATGAAGTCGGCGTAAGTTATTGTCTAATTGTCATTTTATTTGAACCCAGAAATAGCCCCCCATTTTTTGAAGGTTAATCCGCCTGATATTACAAAACATCTATAACGATGCTCTCCCAATTCAAAATCATCATCGCTTGGTTTCTAAACGATAGAAAATTATCCCCATTTTACAATAATCAGAATATGTTTATCCACTCTCCGTTAAATACCCCATACTTTCAATTTACTCACTGTTTATGATGTTTGTAATTCACTCTACATTTTATGCAATTAATTCTCAACAATCGATCATTTTTAATATACGACTAATGAATTTTATTTCATTTCTCACTAAAACCTGTCCACATAAACAATAGTTAAAAAAAAAACATTATAAAGCAAACAGAAGAGTAGAGAAAAATGCCATTTGTGAAAAAGTGAATTAAATTCAACAATTGAAAGTGAATTGAAAGTGAATTAATTTCACAAATTGCCATTTGTGAAAAAGTGAATTTATTTCCCGTAAATTAAGAAATAATAAAAAAATTTAAATTCCATTAATTTTACAATGTAGACGTCCGACCCCAAAGCCACCCGTGTCGGCTCGAAAGCCAGGCTCTCGTCCTCGTTACGTCAATACATTGTCCAAGGATCCTGTACAAGTATATTGCAGAGTGCGTCCGATGCAATATCCAACGGACGTATCCTGTATGAGAATAATAAGCGACACGACAATAGCGATAACGCCGCCAGAATCAGCGACAAATTTCCGTAATGCCATAAACAAAGAGATTCAGACAACGTTCACCAGAGTTTTCAAGCCGGATGTAGGGCAGCGTGAAATATTCAATAATTGTGCGTTGCCCCTAGTGGATAATCTGATTAATGGAAAAAATGGACTTTTGTTTACTTACGGAGTGACCGGAAGTGGCAAAACTTTTACAATGACCGGAGATCAACAAGACGGCGGAGTAATGCCACGCTGTTTGGATGTACTTTTCAACAGCATCAGTAATTATCAGGCCAAAAAGTTTGTCTTCAAGCCGGACAAACTTAACGGTTTTGACGTACAAAGCGAGACGGACGCCATGCTCGACAGGCAAAATGAATTGCACGCAGGGCTTATGACACCGAGAAATGCAAAAAAACGACGTCCCATGGCGGACAGCGAGAACGAAAGCGATCCCATCGTCCTTAGAGAACCGGACGAATCCCAAATTCTTCGTGTCGAGTCGGACAATGTTTACGCTGTTTTTGTCACCTACGTTGAAATTTACAACAACAGCGTTTACGATCTCCTAGACGACGAGGATCTCAGAACCAAGTTAGCTTTTTTGTACTTTGCTTATTGTTATTCGTTGTTGAGATATTTGAAGAAATGAGAAAATAAATGATCGTTTTGTTGCAGGAGTTTACAGAGTAAAATTGTGCGCGAGGATGGTAACAAAAACATGTACGTCCACGCCTCAACGGAAATCGAAGTTAAAAGTGCTGAAGAAGCTTTTGAGGTTTTCCAACGTGGTCAACGAAGACGTCGCGTCGCTCATACAGCCCTTAATGCAGAGTCGAGTCGTTCTCACAGCGTTTTTACGGTTCGTCTCGTTCAGGCTCCTCTCGATTGCGAAGGCGAACAAGTTATACAGGACAAGAGAGTTGTTTGCGTCAGTCAATTGTCCCTCGTCGATTTAGCCGGCAGCGAACGTACCAATCGAACCAAAAATACCGGGCAACGTTTGCGCGAAGCTGGTACGAAAATAAAACTTCTTTAACGAAATGAAATCTCCGTAGCCCTTCCGGGGCCTTGTTTTCACGTGAATGTTCTTACAGGTAACATCAACAACTCGCTGATGACCCTACGCTCGTGTTTGGAAATATTACGAGAGAATCAGGCACAGGGCACGAGCAGAATGGTCCCGTATCGGGACTCCAAGCTAACACATTTATTCAAAAACTATTTCGACGGCGAGGGACGCGTGCGAATGATCGTTTGCGTTAATCCACGCGCTGACGATTACGACGAGACAATCGTGAGTACCAATTCTCAAATGTTATTATTGTAATCAATATTATTAACAATTATTTTCTATTATCACTCAATCCTTTTGTTATTATTATTTTTTCTTATATTATTACTTTCAAAATTGCAGCAAGTGATGAAATTCGCTGAGATTACACAGGAAGTTCAAGTCTCGAGACCAACGGCGACGAAACTTGATCTTGGCTTCACTCCTGGCCGACGACAAGCCAACAAAGTAGACAACATTTCATCCATTTTCACTCTTCTTAGTCCAGTGGAATTGGAAATTCATCTTTTATTCTCTGTTTTCATTATAGATCTTCAAGGAAGCTAGAAGCCGTTTGGAGAAAGAAGGTCGCACTGAAGCTGCGGAACTTGACATAGATCTTGGTTTGGTTTACAGGTGACACACGCAAACAATTTCGATTAGCGATTATTGTTGATTGATTTCGTTTTTATTTATGATAATATTGTTTTTCATTTTTTTCGACAGTCTTGGCGGACCGTTCCCCGATCTCGAGCTGACGAATCCTCACAGCGATCATATAATCACTCAACTCGTACCTTTCCTCGAACAGAGAATCAACAAACGTAACATTTTATTTTCCGGTCTCGAGCAAAAACGTAAGTCAAAAAATATCGAAGAAGATGAAAATTTATTTTTTACTTCGTATTCGTTGATAATAAAATTATAACTTGATTGAAGTATTGATGATTTATCAAGAGACGCGGCTTGACTCCAAATATTTTGATAAATTAGTAAGAACACAGCTCTACGAATACAGATGACACGCAACAAACGGCCTGAAGTTAATCAAAAATTGTGTTTCGCGTAGAAAATGATTTTAGAAAAATGCTGCTCGCTATGGAGCAGGAAAATATCACGCTGAAGGTTGAGCACGCATCCTTGAAAGCTTGCACGACCCAACAGAAGAAAAAAGTCACGGCTCTCGAGGCGCACATTTGCAAATCGGAATCTCAAATCGACAGCTTATTGCGGAGACTGAACAGCGCCAATGAAACAATAAGAAATTTGCAGCATGAGGTATGAAATTAAAAAATGAAAAAGTTTATAGGCGTCGAGAAATTTCCAAATTAAATTCAATGTAATAATTAATTACAGCTGCGCGATCGTGATCTGGCCCTGAACCAACGTATGATAGACAAACAGCGAGTCAAACAAAAGTACACGACTAAAATGCAAGTCGAAACCGACAAAATGAGCCGAGAGTTAGAAAATAAATTACGTCAGCAACGTCAACATCTTCAGGTATAATCTCAGTCAACATCATTCAACTTTGTCTAAATTTTCTTATAAACAACATTCAAAATCGTCAATGAAAATGGTAAATTGAAAAAAAATGGTACGCAGAATCAAATGAAGGAAAAGGACGACAAGCTCAGACTGGTGAAGCAGATACTCGTTGACGATGATACCAATGGAATAGCGACGAATCCGTTGCCCAAAGAAACAGCCACCGCTGCAACCAGTGACACCGGTGAACACTTGAGTTCGAAAACGCCGTCTACCGAAGCACGATCACGAAAGGTAATTCTTTTCTTCCCTGGTTCACCCTTTGAGGCATACATTTTTCTTGCTGTACGATTTACTTGTAAGTTTGCATGCACGGGCTTTTGGGTTCGCTGATTGCAAATCTGAACTAAAAATTTGACAACAAGCGAAACTTTTCAGCCAATACTATTGATAGTTTGGATCTATTACAGAAATTATTGGATCTATTTTTTTTTAACAAAAACCACAAGGAAAATTTTAAAAAAATTCTAAACAATTCTTTGGAGTGTATTAAGGTTGTGAAAAAATTGCTATCGCTATTTTTATTGTAGATCAGTAGAAAATGCATGTTTTCATGAAAAAGTACAAATTTTGACTATTTGTTTACACATGGTATTTATGCAGTTAACAAATACTGAATATGCATATGTTTGTACATTCATGAGTGTACTCCGTACCATATATAAACGAAAATCAAATATTTGTCGCGCCAAAAGTAATTAATCAAGAAAATGCAAAAAAAAAATGGGACAACGTATTTCCCACCAGGACTCAAAGGTTTAATATCTTTTGTTTTACCAGGCCATTTGTTTTAATGAATTATTTTGATGTACGCAGGACCGAGTTGCAGTCGCCAATCCACGGCACAGAAGATCACAAAGCGCCGATCGTTGGGTCGATCACAGACCCGGGGCTTTGGTCCCCATAGGAACGGTTCTGCAGCCCTTAATGAGACGCCGAAGAAGCGTCACGAGGCTAACGGATCCTAAGGATATAACTGATGGCGCTTCGAGATATTGTTTAGTCGCTCAAGAACCCGACACGGACGGTGAACTCGAGACGAAGCTGTACAAGGTTTGTAATTCCAAAATAATTCTCCCCAAATTATCGATTTAAACGTAACGATTTTTGTATACATTTTTTTGCCAATATGTTTAATAGACCTAAAGAAATCTTGCAGGCTATTTTGATACTGTTTAAACCTACCGAGTAATATGTTGAAAAAACGAAGAAAAAGATAAATCGAAATGCGAAATAATTAACAGTTGAATTCGCAGGGCGACATAGTGCCAACGAGTGGTGGAGGTGCCCAAGTTGTATTCAACGACGTCGAGTGTTTAAAGCAAATGTCTCCGACAGCCCGGCGTAAGCGAAGCGGAACAAACACTGGAAGTACCGATCCAGGCGATCAGGTTCCCTCGGTACCAGAATTATCAAAAAAGCCGAGAATCTACAATTAACTGTAATTTCAAGTTTGCTCGACGATTACGGTACGATGAGTAGACTTTCACACTGACGAATGGGAACTAACCGATTTGTTACGAAACGTTGAATCTTACACTTTAGGAATGAACCTCTGTTTCATTGTTTAATCCGTAACCACGAAGAGGATCAGCGGATAATATATATGCAGGCTTTCTTTTTGTACACAGTTTATAACATGGATTAAATAAATTATAACGCCACTTGGTAATTCGCCTTTCCTGATCTTAAGACAACCCTCCACTGTTGCTTTTTCTTTCTCTTTTTTTTCTCATAACGTAATTAGGCAGAGCCTTGCATTTGTTTATTTCTCACATTAATATCGAATATATACGCATATATTCGATATAATGATTTATTTATAACAACGAAACGAATTGACAAAGATGAAATAGGTGTCGGGTGACAACGAAGCTAGGAATTGTTTTTTATAATAATATATGGTCCTGAATACTGGACAATAGAGTATGACATGTACAACATATCGTCATTTATATTCTTGTCAACATTTTTTCCTCCTTCGCAACGTCATTTATTTATATTTATTTATGTTTGTTTCTCGTTTTATTTTTTTTTTCAATTTTTCAATTTTTGTTATAACATACAATGTCGCGGTGAATATTGGAAAAAAAAGAGACGCATTTTGTGTATATGTGAAAGTATGAATTATAAAAGAAAAGATAATAATTGAACGGAAAATAAAAAGAAGATAAGCAAAGACGACATTTATGGCTTTAGCGAAACTGCGAAGTGATTGAAAATCCGTAAGACCAATTGTAATACAAATATCCCTGAAACGAATAATTTGAACGAATCGCTTATCCTAGTTACGCTTAAAGTGTACATTCATATCGCAATATTTTATTGTTGAGCGCGTTTTACGATTATTTTTGTTGTTTTTGTCTTTTTTCGTCTTCGTTCGAACAAACTTTATGCTTATTCTTAACTTCGTGTTCTTGTGTCATTCTAATTGAAATATAAACCATGTACGTATACGATAAAAACAAAAGAAAAATATATAATACACAAAAAAAAATGAATAAAATAAAATTCCACTCTTACTTTTTCAACCGAATAACAAAAGAAGAAAGAAGAAAGGAGGGACAAAAGAATCTGAACACTGCGATAAAGAAGACTAAAACAATGTTTGGGAAAAAGAAAGAATATAAACGCGTTACAAAATAATATAAATCCGTAAAAGTATTCAAATTGAGACTAGATGAGAATTCTTAATCGTTAAATTAATTCGAGTCCTTTCTTCTCCCCGCACTCTCTACACCACATTTATATTACGATGACCCCTAACAAAATATAAAAGAGAGAAGTTACTCGGACACCGGGGACCGTAATATTACATCTAGGGCGAATCCACGCTTAACCTCGAGTTGTAAGAAAAAAACAAAAATTATTTTTGAAATTTCGAGTAAGAAATCGTTTGATAAAAACTCTTCACAGGCCATAAACATTTTTTTGCACTACCCAAAAGCATGTTGACAATCTCTTCCTCCGAATGTTCCATTTAATATTTTTTTCTTCCGCTTAACAAATACAAAATAAACGATTGAGGTTCTCCACTCTGAATCCCGTTCCTGAACGGATATCCTCATTTCAATTTTCTCCCCGGCCCTATTTTCGCTTGCTCCATCTTCTAAATCGCGTTTCATATCAAGTAAACATCGTGTTCTCGTGGCTGTGTATGTACTTGAGTGTTTTGTGTGTATTTATTGTTATATTTTTGAAATTGAATCTCTTCCGTTTTATACGCTAATTTACTCTATCGCTTTACTCATAAATTCTATGAATCGCTTGCCGTACTGCTCAGGATCGCAGGTCGATATGCCATCCACGTTTGCACCGTATTTCACGGTCTTTGCCGCTTTTGCCGCTTGCTTTCGTACACCATAATGCGTGAGGACGTCAATTATCGCCAAAAAGTAAATCTCCTTCATGGGGGCTCCTTCATTATGTAAAGCAATTAAACATTTATTCAAATTACAATATGGCAACGAGTCTTATTTTATTAATACCAAAAAATTGTAGAATGAAAAGAAAAAAATGTTGATTTTACTGACCTTCGGAACTTGGAATCGCATAAATATCGAGCTCTGGAATTATCGCGTCCTCGTACTGGAGACTCGATTCTCTTACGAGAGCAGCGTGAGGAGATTCCGGCGGTGTGGTCATACTCGCTACCCCGCTCCAACCCCACAAACGACTGGAAACAATTATTATTTTTTTCAATTAGCCAACTTAAATTCAACAATAAATATCGACTATTTAATCTCTATTTATATCAATCAATCATTGTTTTTAATAGGACATTTTCATGTACTGTAATCTAAAAACACAAAAACCGCTGATTCTTTTTATTTTCCTTCAATTTGTCGTGAGAAATTCGAAAAAACCACTTTTTCGACGATGTGACAATGATGGGTTGAAAAATTCTGTGGAAAGTTGGTGAAAAAACGAACAAAATGTTCGTTTCTGATCGCGTTTTTCCTGATATATCAATTTGAGAGGCATGATAGGTTTAAATCAGCTATCTTTCCCGGACTTATGGCGACTCGGCCGTGGTATTCAAATTTGTCTTAAGGTGATCTATCAGTTGCACGAGCGGGGAATCGGTAACTGAAAAGTAGATGCACATTGTTCTCGGAAACGCTTGACATTTTGAGAAAATGCAGAGTTACACGCTATTCTCTTTTCATCCGAGAATAACGCGTAACTCTCTGTTTTCTCAAAATATCAATCGTTTCCGAGAACAACGTGTATCTACTTTTCAATTACCAACCCCCCACTCGTGCAACTGATAGATCACCTTAATGATAATAATTATTACAGTTTTGAGAAAATGTGACGTACTCTCCCATGGGACCTCGTGACTCGAGGGGGCCTCGTGACTCAAGTCCACTCCCAGACTCACTGTCATCATCATCGTCTTGGTTGTCTTCGTTCTCTTCTCTCTCTGCGCGTTCGCGATTTTCCTGTTCCGCCCTCACGCAATCGTGCAAACCCAGCAACAACGAATAATCCATTAGATGAAGTCGCGTTAAAAACTGTTGAATAAATAATCCAAATTTCTTTAGCATTGTCATTACTTTTCGTGACAAATTTTCGAAAGAGAAAAAATAAAAATTACTAACGTCAACGTCTGCCGTGAGTGTCTCAATGAGTTTTGATTTCGCTTCGTCGCCGATGTAAATCTTCATGCCTTCTTTGACAAAATCGTTGTCCTTGTAAGTCGGCAAATCCTTTTCTTTTTCTTTGTCGGAGGCTTCACGATCTACGGTCGAACCCTTGAGATCGAATTTTTTATGTGTCGTAAGATGATTCGAGAATACGTTCCTAATTGCTACGACGTAATGCTCGACACCGTCTACGGTCAGTCGATACATTCCGAGATATTGCGGCAAAAGTGTTTTCCCATGGCGTTCAACAATATACTGATAAAAATACAAACAAATTATTGAATTATCCAGTAGACAAAATATAATTTAATGACGATCGTTATGTTTCATCATTTTATTTTACTTGTTATATAAAATTTGAGATTTTCTTTACTCCATGATGATAATTTGAATATTCTTACCGGATGATAGTGTTTTAGAAAGGAATGCATCCTCTCGACCTCTTCGCTCGTCAGTGTCTTTATAATGAATAATTTGTCGTAAGATTGATAAAACTTAGCGCCGCTTTTGCCGGATGAGTCGTCGAGAGTGGGTTGCGACCTGTGTTCACAGAATTAAATATCAATGTTGGAGTGAATTTTGAAATAGCGTTGATTGGGGAAGCTCGGTAGAGTTTTGTTTTAGTCCGATATTCAATTACTGCATTTTTTGGTTTAATTACAAGATATTATTAAAATTTCGTTCTCCTCGAGACGAATAAACAGCGAAAAAAAGATGGCAGGGACGAACGAGGTGAAGGGATGCAACGCTTCTCTGTGAGCACATTTTTATAGCACGTAATGAAAAAAAAAAAACAATTAATAAAATGAGAAAAAAAAACAAAATACAAGATTCACCAATTAATTCGAATGAAGGAGCTTGCTCAGGCGTGTTCGAAGGTGTTGCGTGCTGTGAGTCATCGAAATAGAACGGGCGCATAGAAAACCGACAGAACGTGGGTGAAAAAAATGGTAATGTGGATCATTTCAAAGCTCATTAATATTGCAATTACTTCGAGCTCATAAAAATAGCAACTCGAGACAATTTAATAGAGTCACTTAAAAATAATTCAATTTCAACTGAACCAATTATATTCCGAACGAATAATGCAGGAATAAAATTGAGACGATCAAAATTTGAGGTACAATTTTAAATTAGCCTGCAAGAATTGCAACAAAAATTCATCGATATTACTACAACCCAATTGTTTTTACGGATTAGCTGGAAACAAGGAAAATTTGCATTCCTAACATTGGAACAAGGGGCAACTCTTGGCAGAAATACAAATTCATCCCAACTCTCTCATTAAAACTGGATTAAGTAAAACGATGAAAAAATAATCTGTTTGCAATAGTGTTAGAGATAAAAATGCACTGGCGATTAGTCTGGGACCATTAATAGTGTGAAATTAATGTAAATTTATAAAAATTCAATGAAAGTAAAAAAACCATTGAAATAAGGGCAAAAAATGCAAAAAAATTTTGTTTGTTGAGTGAAACAATTATAAGTGCGTTGTGTAACACGTTATTCTTGCCCTCTCTCTCTTTCTTTCTCTCATTTCTAACTCTAACTCTCTTCTTTTCTCTCTCTCTCTCTCTCTAACCTCAGACGCTTTGGTTTAAAACTGTAGGTGCGCTGCGGTTTATTTAATACGGGAATACGAGAATTGGCCGAGGTAGAAGTCGAAGAAGAGGCGGAAACGCGGGATGGAAGCGAGAGGTTTATCGTAGGAAGTGTGGCTGAGCGCTGAACCATTTGTCGTATCCTTCCGGCTGAATTTCCGATCAACCTTCCGCCACGTCTCTTCGCACACGAAGGATTAAAAGCTCGACATCTGATGATCGTAAAAATCAAAACACAAATAATCTTTTATCACCAACTTTGGATATTTTCTCGCTCTCTCTCTCTCTCTCTCGCTCTTCCTCCTTATTTCTTTCGATTACTATAAAAATCATTGAATGATCGAATAAATGAAAAAGCAATTTAACAATATACTTCATTTTTTTACAAAGTCAAAAAATAATATTTCACTTTATTATTTTTATGCGTATGACTCATTGAAATTCGGCAGTGAAAAAAAATAAGTGTTTTTTCTTTATTACGAACATAATTTGGTATTTTTTTTTCTTATTACACAACCTTTGTTTCCCTTCGTAAGGTAAGGTTTCCTGCTGCTGGTTGTATCAGTTTATTATCGGAATATGTTTTATAATCCGGCACGTCGAAAGGATCGAGCAAGTCGAAAAAAGAAGAAAAAGAAAAAACGAAACAAACGAGACTCGGTGGATGGAGCGAAGATAAACGTTCTTTGAAATTTTCTTATCGTACGCAGTGTCGAATGACTCACACAGAACCGAAGAAACGCCCTTCCCGCCGTGCATCAATTGAGAGAATAGAATCGAACGGGAAATGGATGTTTTTGTTTTTTGTTTTTATACGTCTTTTTATGTTTATGTTTTTTTTTACCTTGTCATCGATTCCTTGTAGTCGAGATCGTCAATGCCAAAACGTTCGCGTAAATTTCGAAACACTAGGGGACAATATTCCTTGATTTTGAAGTGCGACGGCATGTTTTCCCTTGAAAAAATCGTCATTATTACCATTTTTTTCATTCGGTATATTGTTCTGTGGAATAATTATTATTCGTCGATTTGGCAGAATGTTTTTTTTTTCTTTCCCTCTTTGAATAAATTCATCCTTGAGAATTGTAACATTATTATCATTCTGTCAACATTACGTTAACCGAGTCACATTTTTTTCACACAATTCATTCGGGGCATTCGTTTCTTTTTCCCCTCAATTCCCGAGAGTGAAATATTTACTCAATAATCATAATAATTATTATTTCATCGAAGCACTCGTGCTGTATAGCACGGTGCAGTTTGTTTTTTTTTTTATTACCGACAGTTACGAATTTGTTCTCTTTACTCAGAACAAAATTTCGTCGAAAATTATGCTCGTCATTATTATTTCAACTCGGCTCGAAATTATTTTCGAAAAAATTGCTCGAACTCATTTTTGTGCGAAAATCCGAAACGAAATAATTGCTTTTTCGTTCGGTTTCAAGAATGAATAAATTGTTTGCATGAAAAACAATTTTGCATGAAAAGAATATCCCACGGTACTGACACCGGAGAAATGAGTTGTTTACGCTCATTTGTCATTGGACAAATTGACTTTTCGATCGTAAAAGTTGATGCGAGTTGGACAAAAGTTAGTTGAATAATATGATATCATATGAGGCAAAGTAGAGAAGAGGGAGGGGAAAACTAAGCTTCGCTAAAGTTTCTATTATTAACGAACGCATTGGCGAACGAATGCAATAGGAACAAGCGCAATATGCGCTATTAGAGCTAAGTTATGTATTTTTAGAATAAAGCTGGTTATAAGAAAACGTTATGTTGTCTCGCCAAGCTGGCTCGATCGAACGTCGCGAGACTCGATGATCATTATCAGTTTAGTTGATCGGATGCAATTTTTTTTTTCTTTCCTTTTATTATCCCGATAAACATAAATCAAAATCAAAGAATAAAGAAAAACTCGCGGAAAAATGAATGACATTTATGTTCAATTGAATAATTATTATATTCTACGATGATATCATTTTTTTTCTCTTCTCCCATTCCAATTAATTTGATCAATCTTCTCGACTCACTTGTTAAACAGATGATTGTCGACCTTCAATTTGCTGTAAGCACGAAAATCGTCCGGCAATAACATAACCGGTATATTCACGTGACTGAGCTCATTTATCTGGAATTACATTGAATAAATGAAAAGAAAATTATTTAAAGAATATATGGCTTTTTTAATCCACAAACTAATGGTAAATCCTTACACAATTTTTTAACTAATAAAGTACTAAAAATTTGTTTTTTTGGAAAGGTTAAGAATTATTTAAATTTTAATTTCATTTCATTGGAAAATTTGTTTCCTTGGAAGGATTAAAAAGTCATTATATTTGAATTTCATTTCATTGAAGGATTTGTTTTCTTTGAAGGATTAAAAATCGATTAAATTTGAATTTCATTC
>JABSMR010031941.1:0-16122 GCA_018902295.1 Dusona sp. PSUC_FEM 10030013
ATATATATGTAAGTATATACGTATGTACGTACGGAAAGCGCATCGTACTAGATTTCACGGGCTGTATATTTCTTCACAGCGTGGACTTGAAAGTATTGGGTTACGAACTAGTTTCGTTCGGGTTAACGCGAAACTCTTCTGGTATCTCTCTTTCTGTCTCTCTTTTTATCTCTCCTCACCGCATGCGGGCTCCCGTTAAGCTCCTCAGAGATATATCTACAAGAGGAACACTATACGCGATTCAAGAGAGATCCCAGCGGCAAGTGTGTGTTTCACGCTGTCAGGATCTTCGCGAGAGAAAGAGAAAGAGCGAAAGAGAGGACTCTTCGTGAGGTACAAGCCCGCAGAGATCTTCAGATCTTGGAGACGTTTATCGTAACTATATATACGCCATATAGGCTCTCAGTATTACCGAACACCACGAGCGGTCCACGTGTAGATCTCTCTCTGCATGCTGCAAAAGTCTACAGTCAAACTCTCCACCTCCTTCTCCTGTTGACCCTATAAATTTATACTGCTCTCCTCCCTTGTGACTCTTATACGTGCAAAACCATCATTATCAAGTGGTATTTCCCTGATATGAACCATATGAATGGGTGGTTGTCATTTACGAGAAAGATTCTATCACGATAATATGATTTTACAACGTTTGAAAAGCTAAATGTCTTGAAAAATTGACGATGCATTATGACATTTTTTTCAAATCAAATCCACTTTACGATATTTCATTTAATTATTCGATGTTATAGAGGGTTTCATTTGCTTGCTTGAAGCCGCGATTGAAAGAAGCGATGTTAGTTTGCAAATTTTATAATTTTTTATTGCATTTGTAATGTATATTTTTTATCGAATTTCCATTTTTTTATTACTACACATAATCAAAAATATTTGTTCTCAGTACGAGAAGTAACATAAATCTCCAGTATTGTAAAAGTAGAGAACAGCTGGTAAAGTTATTTAAACGATTGTTCGCTGTTGATGAGCTATTTCTTAGCAGTATGGACGCGTTCCCTTTGGAGATGACTCACAACCCACCTTGATGTAATACTCAGCCAAAAATCATAGCTTTCAAAGCCTCTACTCATTCCTGCGAAACGCTTAGACGCATACGTGTTGCATCGTTAAATGGTATAAAAAGTTCTCCATGCATTTTTAGTATTGAGTGATTCATTTTCGGAGAAATATACACTGTATTGGAAGGTTCATATGACTTTAAATACTTCACACGCAAAAACATTAAGAAATTATTTAACGAATTTTTTTTTCAAATATACTTTTATCGAGAGAGAGAGAGAGAGAGAGAGAGAGAGAGAGAGAGGTACCCTACTCTCTCTCTCTTTCTTGGAACCCGCAAAGGCTTTGCAGGAACGGACATTTCAAGCTTTGGCAAAGTAAGCCCGCGTCCGCGGATAAACCTTCTTCTCGGGCTCCATTAGCGCCGCGCAGCGGCAGGTAAAGTAGAAGGAAGAATACGAAGAGCAAAAGAAGGAATGGCAAACAAAAAAACACCGTGAAAAAGAGACAGAAAGAAAGAATGAGGAGAAAACCCGTTGGAGAGTAAGCGTAGAGATGCGAAAAGGAAGAGGCAGGTAAGAATAAGATGAAGAAAAAGAGTAAGACGGTTGGGGAGATCGGTGAAGGGAAAAAAGGGAATAAGCATCGGGAGGGCCACACCGCCGCCGTCGCCACACCGCGGGAGTTCTTCTCTCCTCTCTCGCTCGGTGAAAAGATATACGTAACCTGACGGCAACCTGCAGCCACGTCCTTGTCGAATAATCTCATGTACCGGGTGTTCCAACGTAAAATTTTCTTGAAAATCATTCGACCGAAGAATATAAAATATGACAATTTGAAAATTCTAAAATCCGAATCATGAATCCGAATGTTCAAACCTTTCAGAAATCTCGCTTTTGAAGATCAAAGGCATAACGATAGAACTATTCAATATATAGGTAAAGCATTTTACGAGTCGGCTTGGATTTAATCTTCTGAACCTATAAAATGTTTAAATATACGAAAAGTTCCGTAATTACGACATGTTTTTCAAGACGGTTTTCATAAGAGTCATTAGGCCGAGTTAATGCTTCTTCGATCCACCCGGTAGAGTCTCCAAGTCCATGTATATCCAAGGCAACACACCTTGGGACTTCTTATGGGCCCCCAGGAGAAACCCCACACAATGTTCGATATACCTACAAGAACTTATAGTGGGAGGAATTCCAACGTTGCCAGATCATCGACTACCTAGGACTGGCCAGGAAACAGACACGAAAAATTGGGTTGTTTGGGTTTGCTGGCGACTATAAGCATGAGCATATACACATATGGATATATATATAGATATGCAGGCAATATTGACCAAAGAAATCGGGCTCTCGGGCTTTAAGTACACATAATACTTGATTTTTTTGTTTTATTTCGGTCACGGAAAAAACTCTCCGGACCAAGAGTAAAAGATCTCTTTGCTCCCTCACTGTTCTGTATTTCTCTCACACACTAAAAATATTCTGAATCACGTCTGTTTGTCAACAAACCCACGGCTTTAACTTTGAATGGAATAATTAGATATTTTTTCTACGTTCATGAATATTCAGTTGGTTGATTAGGCAAATGGAAGAATGGCGATCGCATCGACTTCCCATTACTGTTACGCGATATTAGTCCTCTCAGGGAGAAACCTTAATCGAAAACGAAGAGAACGGTACACAATGGACGAACGATTGAAATAGGTCGCGCGTTATGGGTTCTTATATCGAGGGTCCTTAATTATAATGGATCGTGTTCAAGAGTAATTAAGACAGAACTTATTGTCGACCGTTCGTATATAAAATTTAATATCAATTGAAGAAGGGCGGCGGAGTGCAGGAGATCAACGAGTTATAGACAACGCAATGGAAATTAATTTAATGGAAACACATCAGGAAATAATGTCATTGTTACTGTGACGAGTTACACGAAGTGTTTTCGATTGAGATTTCATTGAGATATTTCTCAAATGTTCGTTAGCATCGATTTAACTACTGAATTAAAAAAGTTTTAATGATATGTGTTTATCATTGATCGACTCCTAGTGCTTAAATCTCAATTTTTAAGTTTGTGAGTTACAAAAAAAGACAAGACACATGACAATACTCCCTACCAAGTGAAAAGATTGTTTCTTAATATAATTTTTGAATGCATAGAAAAAAATTAAACGTTTCTATATAGGTTCACGATCACAAATTTAATGCATTGGCAAAAGAAAAACTATTATATTTTACAAATTCAAGTTCCGTGAACTTACACGATAAGTAAACGAAGTGTTTATCATGATTGTCTATCATTAATTCTTTCCATGCTATCTCTGTGTAAAGTCACGGGCTTAAGGTAGTTAAGATGTATATACGTTACATGATAATATATAAAATTATGTGCAAAAAATAAATAAATCTAAATATATACATATATATATGCATGTGTAAACTAATACTCACGACTCTGGATTCGATGTCGAGACTCTTGTCTCGCCTTCTCTTTCCAAGGACGGGCGTGCACATGAACATGTCCATGGAGCTGCCGGCATTTCGATCTCGTCTCAGCGAGTCCAAACTTCTCACGGCCACGATCGCTGCGGCCTCGTACAATTCCCTGAGGGCCTTGGGTCTACTGATCTCCGTGAAGAGAGACTTGTGTGGCTCATTCGACGACCGAAAATGCACGGTCCTCGCTGCGAATGTGCTTATGTCGGATTCGGCTATAAAAAAAAAATCATTCCTTATAACATCGATTGTAAACACTGATTGTGAAATCAGGATCAAAGGCGGGCAAAAAAAATTACATTAATCCTGGACGGTTAGGTACGACCCGCATATTAATCACCATAACCGGATATAATAGTGACGAATTCGGGATTAAAATTTCACCTGTATTTACCGCTGAACATTGAACTAAAAAATTGGACCTGCTCGTCAATCATAAGAAATTAAATTCAAATAATGTGAGTGAAGTGTAGTGAATTCTTTTTTTTTGTTATCGATGAATCGATTTAAAACGAAAGTATCTACTTTGTTTGAAGAATTCCATTTTTGAAATGATCTGAGGCAAGCTAATTGTTTAATAGTCGATACGTTCAAATTTTGTAATTAAAGTCTGTCGATTTTCTCTGTGCCCAGTTTTACCTTAACGTAATTGCAGTAGATGTCACAAATTTTCATCAATACGATTCACGAAAAGCATTTAAATAGAGTTATTCAAAGGATTATTAAGAAAGTTGTTGATAAAAAAGAAGATAAAAAACGGTGCAAAGACCCAGTATGTGTGTTTTGTACCTAAAACGTATGATTTCTGTTGTTGTCTATCTCTCTTTTCCTTTATGGTCTTCTGTCATTTTCGCTCTCCACCACCTTGTTTATTTCAATAAGCATACCAGGTTCCCATTCATTTCTTCTTGCAAACAGGGGGTTAAGAGGGTAAAAGGCTCCTTGTTTTATATTTTGAACAATGAGCGACCAAAACGATCTCTTAATTGGCATTGTGCTTGGCATTTTGTGCGTACATTATGTAATACATATATAGGTACATAAATATGTGTATACACATACATGCGTTGCGATTCAAGTTTTCAACCCTCGTGCTGCATCGCTAAAAGTAAACGACGCGAAAGAGCCGCAAAAGAAACGAGCGAATGGCGCTCGCGAATAAACGATGAATGAAAGAGAGAGGGAGAGAGAAGGGAAAATACAAAAAAAAAAAAAAACTATACGACCTCGACCATGAGGGTGGTGTTTCGTTCTATGGAAGTTTTCGAACGGGAGATAGAACATTTAATTGATCGTGAAACATGACGGGCATGAATGAACCAGAATGGCAATGACTTTATGTTTCTTTCACCGTTTTATTGCGAAGTAATTTCCAGTAAAATTTATATCACAGCGGCAGTTAGTACATAATGTATATTTTTTGGAAATAATCATTGAAGCTAGAAAAAGTATTCGTCATATTAAGAAATGTACGTATCGTATGGTTCTTGGTGCTTCAATTTCTGAGCTATGGTATTGGCTTATTCACGGTGCAATTGATCAATATTTCAAGAGGGATTCATTTGTAGATCACACGTGTATAACGTCTGTGTGTACTCGGGATCTCAAGAGTCAGTTATGTTTTCTGTCGATACTGTCGGTATTGCTCTTATTGCTGCTGCCGTTTTCTCGTGCTGATATCGCACATTTGCCTCTGGCGTCGCAAGCAGATATTTAATCCATACACACATATACATATATGCTGCATGTATTGATGTATATAAACACGAAGAAGATACGGGAGGGCTGTCTTCTCTTTGAACACTGTATGTAGCTCGCCCAAAGACTTCGTAGACATGCAACTGCACAACATACACTGTATTGCATAGCACCGGATTCCAAACCAGTCCATTTCGATCCTATCTTATATACACCATAGTCCGTGAACATCTATGTATATATATATATGTACTGTAAATATAAATAATTCTGGAAGTTGTGAAGAGTATTTTTTACACTCAGCCGAGTGTAACAGTGCGTTATAGCCTCTTGCACTCGACATCTACTCCTCTCTCGAGCGCCCCCGCTAGTACATAATCTTTATATATTATCCAACAGGAACCACACACAGACACACAGACAGGGAAGAGCGGTTACAGGAACCGTTTCTTGTGCGTGATAGATATTATATCGCGGTCCCTGCCTCTTTGCTGCCTCTCCTCGCTCCCCGTTACCCATATTAATCACGAGAAATCGAATGGTCTTGCAAAAGACTACCAGGCATTTTTCATTACCTTTTCCATTTCCATTTTATATTATCTTCTTATTGAATTATTTATTCTTCTAACGTTTTACGATGTATTGAGCTTGAAATTGTGCGCGGAATATGTACGAAATGGCCGGTGAAGGATTTTATTTTCCCATTCTTAACAGTCATCAAACTAAAAAGCAATTGTCCGATCTTTGATATTATATTCGAAATAATATTATTTGTATATTTTTGAATGTAACGATTTCCTTACTTCGTTACGAAGGAGTGTACAAAATGTGAATTTGAGAATCCCAGAAAAGAGGTTATTTAATTTCGTGGTTTCAGTTGGGTCCAAATTGTTCGCGCAAATAAAGCAGACCAATGTGTTTTCAAGGCTTTCTCTTTCGGGACTCAAGCTGAGACCAGCTGAGAGCAAAATTAATGCATCTATTAAAACAATTAAAGGAATTGATGGTTCAGCAGTGAAACGAAAAAGGGGTCGAAGTTGTGGGAAATTTTAACGATTATTTTGACTGGTACATAATTGTATGCTTAATCAAATGAAGAAAGAAAAAATACAGAGAGAGGGTAAAAAAATAGTGAAACAGAGGAAGATAGATAGCGGGAGGTTTTATTCGCGCATCCCTTGGGAGGTCTGCGAGAGCCCGTTCAGTGCTATGTAAAGTGCCCGCAAGCATATTCGCGCGGCCCTCTGTTCATTCTTGTCGCGAACGACCGGCCTCGTCTTCACAGAATGCCGACAAACTCTCAGCATCCGACGCTATATAGCAGGTATGTACCTTCTTCTCCAACGGCATACATATACACTTATACGGAACACTATAAGTACACCACGAGAATATATATCGTGGCATAAATGTACATGGACATGTCTATGTACATTACGCAGAGAATTCTGCGCGCCATCCTTGAATCCCTACCGCGATATTCGTAAGATTCTTTGCACTATATATGTCTGTTCAAAAAGAAGCAACGAGTATAAATTTTCTTTATTTCTTCATTCTTCAATGCCTATAACTTTGAATACTTCTAGTTTGAAAATAATATAAACTGACTGGAATATAGTGATCCCAAAATATGTACATTCAAAAATCGATCTATTATTTTATGTAACGTTGAGACAAATGACTTTCCTACGCTTTAGGTTGGAACGTAACTTGAATCTACATTCTGTTTTTCGTCAAGTAGATAATTTAGTGAAAAATCTGTATCCGCAATAAATTAGGTATTAAATTGGCAAGATAAAAGAATGAAATTTATTAATTGTAATAAAATCGAAAATTATTAAAAGAAAAATATTGATTGACACGGAGTTCATTAGTCAAACGCAGGGTTGCAAAGCTTTTAATGAAAAAGAAACGCATTACTCATTACATCGTAATGAATAATGGAAACCCCAACGCATTATTTGCAACCCTGCCCAAACTTTCATTACGACAACCAAATGCATTATATACTTTTTTTAAATTTTACTTGATATATTGCACGTGCGAAAATTGTCGGACGCCTATCGAAAAAGTTGTCGATGCGAATGATCGATCGATATTGATCATTTTTAGTGATTTGGACCCGAGAGTACCAGGAGAATGTATAGATAGTTTCGGCTTTCATATAAACTGGATCTGAAAGATTATCGGAAATGAATGAATGATGGAGTTATGTAACAGACAATCATCATCACTATTGAGATCTAGTGACGAACTAACGAAAGTTCACGATTAATCATAAGAAATTTATTTTGCTTCGCCACGAAGTTTCGACTTGTGGGAGTACTTGGCGTGCAACCAAACGGACATTGATTTTCCTGAGACGGTGGTTCAGTTTTGTAGAAAATCGACAATCATAATTATGCCATAGAAGTTCAGAACGAAAGAAAACAAAACAAGAACTCGATTGAACACGTACAACGAGTAAAAGATGAGAAACGAGAACCATATGCGAATAGCGAGAGGTAGAAGAGGTACCAAGCATGAGGAATGTGGTTACGGTAGATTGCGGACTAACGCACACTAGCCTCGGTCAGAAACTCAGGGTGGGCAAATGGGCCAACCAACAAAACAAAACAAAAAATAACAACGACAAGAGAGGCCTCAAAGTCCAAAGAGAAGCCCGTGTCCGGTGTTTTCTCCACGAGTTGCCTCTTCCTTTTCTCTCTCCGCCTTTCAACCATGCTTACACATATATCTATAGGTGTGAAATACGTAAGGATGAAGTATCCCATTCACTACACCGGCCTGACCATCGGAGCAGCGGCCCAATAAATTTCCCCTCGTCCTTACAACACGAGGCTCTGTTCAACGAAAACGAAATATTCATGTTTTTTTCATTCTCGATTCTCTCTCATCTCCCGCCGTGCGAATTCACGTGCGGGATTCGACCACAACGCCTCAACCGACAAATTAATTCACCCGATTTCACGCGATGCTCCAACAGTCGCGCTCAAGAAATTTTTTTTTTTTTTGCTACATCGAACATTGACACTATTCTACTATTATTGATTATTCTAGTATTGATTATTATTATTATTGACTATTATTGATTGTTCTAGTGAATACATTTTTTACAGCTTACGGCATCTTTTAAAGGTTGAGAAATCATACATTTTTTTGTTGTTTTTTAACAGTCGCAAGTGAATTTGAAGCTACGACTGTGAAGCGGAAATTATTTCAAGAATGACGCTGAAAAACGAGTTTCGCGTTTCCTATAATCGTCCCACTTGGCAGTCCAGATAACTGACATAAAGCTGTTACAAAATAGCGTAACAACGGTTCGTATTTTTCGAAATATTTGATAATCATTCTTGACAAAGAAGACGAAGATAAAATCTTATTTTTTGTTTATTTTGAGAGCTTTGTTTTTTAGTTAATTTTTTTGAAGATTTAACATTTGTTGCATTATTGGATACAGCTGGTTTGACGTTACAATGCTATAAAACATTTTACCTAATTTATGACATGATTTGTGTGACTTGAGCCCTTCGAAGCGTCAAGAACAGGGAATTTTTTGAGTACATTTCGTTCACATTTAAAAAAATAATGTGGTACTTGCATTGGATATAATAAAACGCAACACGAGTCAAACTGAGAGAAGCAATTGCGACAGAAATAGTTTTTATAAAGGGATGGAAAGGGGAAGAGTATGAATGGATCGGGTGTAAAACTACTGAATGCAAGCATTATTGTGATGTAAAATGGTGCGCAAGCGCAAGGTACCTCGTTAAAGCATAACTGAAATGTTCATGTTTATGACCGTACCCCAAAGGAGAGCACGTGAACCGAAAAATACGTACCGTGTATTCAATAACTTGAAAATGTCTTAAGGACGCATTTTGGCTCATTTTTCAGAGGTCTTTTTTGAAATTTCAGTAGTCCTTAACTAAAAAAAATAATAATACGAAATCATGATAAGCGATTTGAGCCACTTGTTTTATTCGCTTGCATAATTTAAAAAATGGCTGTAATTTTTGAAAATTTGATAAATAAAACGATTGCAACAGTGTATTCGAAAAGTTCTTTTCTTCTGATTTATAGTAGAAGCAAGAAGAGTTTTTTTCGTTCTTCCGATCGCTTGTGAATATTGTTAAACATTTTCCATGTGTCATCACACCTCGAGATTTACTCCCTTCGTCATCTCGCTGGCACTGTTACGGTTTCTTTGTACATGGGCTTCGCTGTACCGTAGATGAACTACCATTAACAGCGTTCTTTTTCATGTCATTTTTTTTACTCGTCGTATCTTCTGTTAGCTTTACATTTTCATATGGCATGCCTTCCTTGTATTCTAACGTACCTCAATTTTAAATTGACACATGGTTCACGTTTTAACATTTCATGTTTATTGATATAAGCCCTTCTTACTCGAAGCCCCCAACTATGGTTTCTATTCATTCCCACCTGTAGGAAAATACAACACAATATAAAGCCCTATCAGATCAGCGTACCAATGTATTTGTGCTGACAGGACTATATAAAACAGATACGATACATTGTCTCAATATGTATGTATATATCCTCTTCCCGAGTCATATAATCAAAGCAGCCAGAAAGACGATATAGGGTAGACACAACTCTGTGCACCAGTGAGATTTCTAGACACATAAAAAACTCGTTGGGCTTGGTTCATTTTCGAATTACTCTAAATTTTGATGCGTTATTTATACGAGGAGTCCTAAAGGATTTCATTGTTCTTAGAATGAAGAAATCATTGGAGAACTCCTTTTTCAGCACTCTAGAATTACAAATAGTTTTTGTTACAAAATAAGAACTCGGAATGAGGTTTTGTTAATCGTTTTCGGAATCTTCTTTCTGCGTTTTTTTTTTTTTTTTTACTGTTTCATAGCCCGAAGATTCTCAGCGCCGTAACTCAGAATAATAGCGATTAGAGTAAGAAATTCCGAAGGTCCAGAATCACTTAAAGGCCAAATAAGAACTGTGTTGAAGTACGGAGTAAGAATTAATGTCCCTTTATTTTAATAGTTTGTAGTAGAGAGAAAAAAGGGACGGGAAAAGTAATAAATTGGTTATACCCGCTCGATATATATGGTGTGAAATGTGCCCCGCCAAAGAAGACCCTTTCAACACAGATTATAAAACGAATATTTATCAAAGTTCCTAGATGCATATAAATCGGTCGGTTTTCAATGATTAAATCCACTTGCATGCTCTGTCGCTTATCATTGAAGTATTAAATGTGTCAGACGAGTTAAAACACTAATCCGATTGACAAGAAAACTATAAAAAATATATTTCTTTTGATTTATCTCATAAGCATAAAATATCGTTTTGAGGTGATATCAATACAATTGAATTTGATTTATAACATAATTTGAAGATAAGTCGTCAAAGTGAACAAGTTAGCAATGGAAAGATTCTTCTGATTGATTCAAATCAATTCATCGCATTTATTCGTTTTATTCGCACTCGTGCTCTGTGTAGAAAAAGAAGTAATTTCTTCAATTGTTTCTCGATGACGAGACATCAGAGAAGTTTATTAAAAAATTGTTCTTCCATTTACTTCCACAAAGCATTCAAATAAACAGCAATTTATTTTTCACCACACATTTCGGAAAGTTGAACTTTCGGTGCAGGCGTGATGAAAAATAATGTACGCTCCACGGGAGTCAAATTAGACTACCTCAAACCGCGTGCTTATCATCCTCGCCTTCGGCTCGGGTGACAATTCTGCCGGTGGTGTGAAGTAGTCTACTTTCCCTCCCTAGGTGCGTAAAATGCTATTTTACAATGCCCGCCCTGAAAGTGCGTTTTTCGATTGGTGGTTAACATGCGGACAGTGGCTTATTTCTCAACGATGCTTACTTTACCGTACTAGTGCGAACAAGTGAGACGCATTGATTCATGAAAAACGGCTTTTTCGCGTTTAATATTTTTTTGTTTTACGATTTTGGAGTCATATAACAAACTTGAATATAGCGAAATTCATACGACACAAAACGTCAACTCAAGTGACACGAGTATGATGTGTTATTGAATCTCAAATTGCACTTTCGGGGCAGGCGAGTGTTGTAACTACTCGTGTGAAATGTACCATAAGCCTTCGGCTCATGAGGCAACTTCACGCGCGATGGAATTCGTGGTTTTTCGCATTTGTAGGATAAATTGCTATTAATTCCAGCTCGATATACTTTTGCATTTTTTTCCTTTGTCTTTCCCTTGATGCTCAATGTCTCGTCATGTTTTACCGTTTCACTGATTTTCCACGACAAGAAATAAGTAGCATGAATCAAGGGCTCTGGACAACGGTAAGCACAGATTTCAGTTATTGATCGTTGGCGTCATCCATGTGAAATCATTCGACTATCGCGGCTGATGCATGCAATCGAGACAAATTAGTGCCAACGGCAACTTCCATCGCGGTGGAGCATCTCTCGTGATCTTCTTGATGCTAATGTGCTTTAGAGATTGTATTCCTACTATATCTATGTATAAATGGGAGTTTCACTTTCGATCGTTTGTTATATAAACTAGCATTATTTATAACTGAGAAAACCAAGTTACGGTTTTAAAAAACTTTTTCGTAAATTCTTCATTCATTTAAAGGAACACTTACAATTTATGGCACTGAAGTTTCTCTCTTTGGAATGCAGAGTAAATCTTATAGTGTACGTTTGAATTTCTTTTGTTGTCCTTTAACTCACCGCTGATTTTTTCACTCACGTTTTCTAGATGTCTTAAAAGGGGGTAAAAAAAATAATCTTCTACCGAAGATCGATAAATCTTTTCAGTAAAAAACAAAAACGAAACATTTGGTAACGTCTGCAAAAAATAAAAAATTTATGACTTATTTTATAATCATTGAAATACGATTTTAATTGCGCCAAAATGTAATTTAACACGATACAAGAATTATAACATATTGATTTAGGAGACCTGTGACGGAGGAACACTGGAAAAGCCATTGAGCAGCAGGAAGTTGTTTCCGCTGTTAGAACTATTTAGCGCTGTCCCTTGACTAATTGGAGATAAGCGCTTCAGCCCGGTACTACGAGAGCATACATAACGCAATCCCCGAGGTGAAATGGACTTACGATTGACGACAGTACTAACAATCAGAAAGGCATATATAACTCATGCACTTTAGATTATATTTAAAACCGAATCGTTTAGTCTTTTTATTCTTAGCTTATCGTTGCGAGCTAAACACAAACACATGTACTGTGTTGGGTATATATAGGAAATGTATACGGTACAGATATTGACTCGTGTTAAATGGCCAACTACAGGTTTTTTTTGCATATTTACACATCTATCCCCATATCGCATTTTCGAGCAAATTGATAAATAGCCCTTCGGCTCACGTGTTTTCATAATTTTCTTAATCAGAAACATACACATGCGAGTGACGCAGCACGTTCGCAAAAATGATAACACTGTAATTGGCTTAATAAAGCAATGGATGGAATGTGATCTGAAATTATGGAAAAAGATCGGCTTTTTGTAAGCCACGGTTCGAAAAGGCCGACATTTTAATAGGACTGATTAGGGAAATCTAAAAAGATAATTGTTTCTCCTTAAATAATCGTAATTGGTATTTACTTAGAAAACCCATTACCAATAGTATTTATAAAATGCCGTAATGGATGCGAAATCTCTAAATCCTTGAACGATAAGTTTAATATTTTAACAAGCCGGTTATATAAAAACATTTGATCGGTAATTCAATGAAACAATGGAAAATCATTTAATCGTTTCATTTTTTCTTTTATTTCGCAACACAGTTTCTATACCGTAATGTTACATCGTCTGTTTTATTTTACGATTGTTCGTGCGCGTGCACTCCTCAAATACTGTTATTTTGCTGTGATGATTTATGGAGAGATGTATCGAAAGAAAGAAGGAGAGAGCAAATAATCGTCAATGCGGATTCGAAAGTTTAATGCCCAAGACCGTGTTAGCCGCACACCGAGTTGTCAAGAAATGAATATTAGATGAAAAATAAACACCACTTGTGTATATATATATATATCGCATAATATGAGAGCATGAGCCACGGGAGTTTGAGCACCAACAGCAGCCACAACGTCCCACACTGTCGGTGCAACGACCCTCGATGAGCCCAGCAAGAGCTCTGTGTACTCTGCAGCCTCCTAACGTGTGCACCAAAGCATATATATAGTGCAAAGCGTACTGAAAAAGAATAAGAGAGAGGGAGATAGCTTAAGAAAAAGAGGAAGAACGAGAGATTAAGAGAGAGAGAGAGGGGGAGGGTAGGAGGGAGGGAGGGAGGGAGTGAGAGACAATGATAAGGAAAGAAAAAGAGAAAGATGCTGCATAAGCTCTGTCTCTATCTGCACTCAACGGCATCGTGTATTAAGTACGTGGAATTGAAAGTGCAGAGCCTGGGCGACTCGTCGTTCTCTCTCATTGAGAGAACGGGTGGTCTCTCACTCGTATTCCCCATTTCATATTCTCCTTTCTACTATCGCCTTTTTTCGTCTCTCTTTTCCTCATTCAATGTCGTGCTTTCTGTCCTTCCACCCCAGCAGATTATCGCGAATTTCCAAGAAAAACCTTGCTTCATCTTCGTGTCCGAGTATACACAAATAGCTGTCAATATATATTCATACATGTTTATGTGCGTTACTGTACATGCACTATCCACATATGCACACAAGAAAGCACAGATTAACCCTTTGAGCTTCTCCGTTCATGCGAAAATCGTTCGAACTCGGATTCCTCCATTCCCCGACTCAATGATCGTATCGAACAAATCCTCATTTTCTTAAGTTCAACAGAGATTCTTGTGTGCTGAGCTTGAATTTAATTTCAAGTTCGAGTCTTCTATTTCAGAAATCAATCTAGTTTTGGGCACAGATGAAACAATAGAAAATACATCAAGAATTGTAGCTTTAAGAGCTTTCATTTTACCAGCAGCTCTTTAGACTGGGAAGTAAATACATGTGGTTAGTATTTGAAACAAAAAAGAACGCTTTTTTCAATTATCACATTTATTTGCGAGACCTTGAAAAATGGTTTGTTATTATACCGGAAGAAGTGGAAATTAGGTTCATATAAGAATCCTATGTTCACGTACTCGGTGCAACAAGGAAATTACGTAACCCACTCAGTAACCTCTCACACGTGCGATATATAGATTCTCGGAGGATATCGAGTTACAAATTTCTCACCCGCGTCGACTTTTACGCTCGACTCAGATCTCTCTTGGGAATGTGCTCGCGGTTTTTCAGTTGCTTGGGTGTCATGACAAACAATGAAACACATACACACGCGTAAACATTATCTTACGCAACGAAACCAAGGAGAGTCCGTGGTTGAAAAACTGAAGTTTCGCATCAACCAAATGGAATATGAAACAATGATTTCAGTGAAATTAATTGATTTTATTCCCATAAACAAGGAACGCTATGAAATTCATCATCTATTTTTTTGTTTGATTTATCAAATTTTAGAAAACTTATTTTTAAATATTTATTGGTTTATCCATTCGTGTTTCTGTTCTTTTTTGTATATATCAAAATTGTTTACAAATAATGAACACAGTGGTGAAGAAATTTGAAATTTTTCCTCTGTGGTCCTACAGCATAATATTTTCAATGAATTGAATGTAGTCTTATAAGATGTGTCTTCATTCAAACGAACATAGTTTTGTTATTTAAATGATGGTTATACCGACTTTCTTAAACTTGATACTTCTAAGCTTTTGTATTGTTAACAATTATTATCTCCTGAATGTCCCTGTGATGGAAATATACCAACCTTTTTAATGAACTTTCTATAACGATAATCGTTCGTTAACGAGAAAAATAATCGTATAACATATTTGTGGAAAAGTTTCGATAATTGCGAATCAATTCAAGAAAGCTGATCAACTTCGAATATTCATCCATCATTTGGTATAAATCATTTTAGACAAAAATTCATATAGCTGGAAAACATGCAGCAAACAGAAGAGATGCCTAAAAAAAATTTGCAAAAAGACATTAAAGGCATGCACTTTCGTATTGCCACGGGTTCATAATAAATTTCAAACGTAATGTGTCGCTTATTCTAATATGTATACTTCTCGTTCGCATTTATTTATGGATGTTAAATGCAGTAGGATATTTTATACGGAGAGTAATAGAGACCTTATAACAGAATGCAAAGTGTACAGGAACTAACCCGCGTAAAATAGCTACAGTAGGTACACCTACAGCCAAACACGCATTATTTGCATACCCGTTGAGTAGTAGCGGGTTAAAAGCAGTAGCAAAACACCCCACCGGTGAGAAAGACACGATGTAAATAGAACAGAATGATGATAGTGTGAGAGAGAAAGAGGTAAACTCCCATTAAGAAATGTGGGTCGAGCGAAGGAATATTTCCGATAGGAGAGAGCGAGATAAAAGAGGACGGAAGGAGGAGCTTGAGGCGTTCGCGAGGGGGCCTTCGTAGCAATCGTGGAATCGCGATCGCATAATTTCCCGTGTTGCAGTTGTAAATTGCAAATCGTGACTGAAGATCGGAGAAGAGAATCGCGCGCTCGCGCGAGCAAAAGTAAGGCCACCGCCAAGTGCTCTCGTGGATTTATTAATTCCTTTGGACCGTTGGAAATTCTATCAACTGCTCCACTGTACACTTCCTCTTTCTCATACTACGGTTTGAGAATCCTAATAACGAGAGAAATAAGAAATTGATCGAAGTTATCTTTAATGGACGTAAAGTGTGTGTAAACTCAGCATGTAAAGAAATCGTGAGTTATATATACGTTTTTTAAAAAGCGTTACCATCTTTTTGTAGAATCGGTAAAAGGTTTTCTTGAATTAGTTGCTGATAAAACAACGAGAAAGACGCGAGTAAGGCTCGACAGGAAATACAGTAATTAAGAGTTGCGTTA
>JABSMR010032052.1:0-16103 GCA_018902295.1 Dusona sp. PSUC_FEM 10030013
GCCTCATTTTTGGAAGTCACTTCATTTATTTCCATTTATTTTTATAATTGTCTGAATTTGGGGTTAAAATGCTGCCGTGTGTGTCGACAATTTTCTGATATTTTGAACCGATAGAAAGTGCAATGCAAATATTCGTGCACCCCTTTTCCATGGTTTCCCATCCACATGACCTTTGAATTATTTTTCAGTAAAAAATACACAGCCGTCTATGCTTATTTATTACGCGATGTGTTAAAATTCAGCAAGCTGAGCGTAATAACGAGAGGATCAATGATTTCTGGTGTTTGTGCGAGCAATACTATAGGCTGATTATGCTTCCGTCGAGGCCGAGCGAGAGAAACCGACCGGTTGACAAACAAGAGAGATGAATGGATCGACCGATGGACATTGAGCGACTGAGACACGACGAAAATGGGTTGCAACGAGCGCAGTCAATACCGATTGATGCGTGACACGATTGACTGACGGACAGACGCGACCCAAAGGGTTGACGAATGGCCCTCCGTGGTTACTCGCTCTCACTCACATTCTCACACGCATCGCCGGACCCGAATGGCTTGTCCCTTGTAATCCGCAGGAAATACGTCATGATCGCGTCAGGTGCACGTCATTCTATAGCCAGATACTACATATATCCATGTAAACGTATATATTTATATATACCATCCTTTATCTATATAAATATATTTCCCGAGGTGAGTGTACGATGTATCCAATTTAAATCTTTACATACAAATATTTTCCGAAATATTCGAAGTAGTAAATAAAGTTAGCCTGTTTCGAGTGGACATTTTTTATGAATACAAATCTTGTTTAATTAGGAAATGCCTTCGCAATCGAGGTTTTTTTATATGCGATTATATAATTTTGTTTCGCTCAACGGATGTACCAATTCCGGTCGAATTTATTTACTTACATATTGCCTATTCAACGTTCGATGAGATGAACTGATTGATCCCGATCGTTACTTCCGATGATGAGACCCAACCACTTTTGAAATCAGAAATATCAGAATCTATTTTCTTCAAAACGTCACAACTGATGACGACAGAAAAAAATTTAGCCATTTCCTGCTCTATTTTTGTTTAGGATGAGCTTTTCTGATTCTGTTCGGTTGTGCCAATTTGGAAAAAGTAAATTTCGAAATTTCGAAACGGTTGACACGTGTTATTTATGGCCTTAACCCCATTGTATCGTATTGGCCAAGGACGGAGTGACACGACCGGAAACCTACTGTTGATGCAGTCGGAACCTACCTAAGTTCTCCGCTGGTAATGTGGGTAAACTTAAGTGCAGCCACGAGAGGCGCTTATGTCAGGCACCTTCTCAACTGTGTTTCAAAAAATCAACCAGGGCTCGGGTTTTTAGTCACTATTCAAAAAATAAGAAGAATAATCAAGAAACTATGATGCCTGTGCTTCATGGAGGTTCAGATCCATTTACCGGAATGGTACTTCGAGGAATTTATTAATATGGATTTGTCAATAAAAATGTCTCTATTTAGAACTTTACAATAGAATAAAAATATTCGAGCAATAAGTCAGCTACTGATAATGCACGGTTCAGAAAAAGGAGTACGAAATTGTAGACAGGAAAAAAAATCAGATTACGAAATCGAAGGGTTGATGCGGTAGACGAGAGAAACAAAAGGTAGAAAGATCCAAGTGGAAGCTGACACAAGAAGAAAGAAGAACGCGACAGAATGTATCCAACCTTGCTGTATTCTCGAATGGTCGCGCACATCACGATTTGCCCAGTCCTTATCCCCGGGTTGATGGCAAAGCGGAGAACGAAAGAGGAGAAGTGGAAAAAGGAGGCGGTGGGGCAGAGGAGGAAGAGGAGAAGAAGGACGAAAGCGGGGTAGCGGGGGCGCGCAGCATCCAGAATGAAGGGAGAAGGAGTGAGATCGAGAAAGGAGGCGCTTGAGGGAGGGCGCTCGTGCTCGGATCGGGGAAAGGGGGTATGTTTATTGCTCGAAGCTATCTCTTCTAGGTAAGGGTGGGTGCCGCGTCACACAGTCATTTTCATAATTCGGCCGTTCGTATTCTCGTCGGCCGCGCGGCCCGAATCGAACAACAGCAGAGCTCGGAAGCGGGCATAGCTCTCGAGTAGAATGCTCGGCGTTCCCGTTTTCCAGCGTTATTCCATCCCCACGAGAAACAGAGACGGAAATCTTATTCTTTTTCTTTCTTTCTTTCATTTCCCATCTCTCTTTTCCCTGCCACTCGTTTTACCCGTCCTCGTTTACTCACCCGGGCTTACGTACAAAATCAACCACGTATGGAACACGTTTGTATAAAATCGTTTCGCGTCTATGTGTATATTGTACGAAAAATCGCCTTTTCTATTATTCTCTATCTTTTCGTTTCCATCTTTATTATTTGTGATTCGTTCGTTGTTCCGTTCTTTTTTTATTAATCAATTATTCTCGTCAATTATTTTCGTACCATCAACTGCTCCAGTCTGATACCGTCAACGCCCACTTTTTATCGGAGTGTTATTGGAGTCCAAAAATGTGGACGCTGTCAACAAATAATGACAACGCTTGCGTCCTATACTTTATTTTGCAGAATGAAGATAATTTCGTAAAAAAAAAATACTATTCATTTTTATTCCTTATGCGCTACCCTAACCGTCCAAATAAAAAGTGTTCTAATACATGAGATTAGATCAATTTAATCGGTGATAAAAAGTAGATGTCCCAAATGCGCACACGAAGAAAATTTGACACGAAGAATTACTGTGTTTACCTTGCGGTGTGGTACCGTGTCGTTCATTGTATGGAAATTTACTATATTTTTCTATTCAAAACATAGTAAAATTTCTTCAAAAGTGACGACATGATTCCACACCGCAATGTTAGCATAGTAATTTTTCGTGTCAAATACTCTCCGTGCAGTACAAACTTAAAGCTAAACCAATTTGTTCCTTGTCAACACATGCCAGGAAAAACACATATAATATGCGAAGACGCGCACACCGTGGAATGTACACGGACGCACTTATATGGCATTAGAATTTCAAAGTACGTACTTAGGAAGTGAATGACTTGGAGGCTGGTTATTTTACCGAGACTGCAATGATTTCTCAACCACCTTTTATCATGATATGTGTCCTTCCTAATTCTTGTTCACAGTTGACATTGCTTAGAGTAATAGTTAATGTTATTTTCGAGATGACCGGCCGTTACTAACCATTTGTCTTAATACATTGTGCAGTTGGATAGTAGTACTTCGTAAATGTTCAGTCCCTGAACACCATGGTATCTAAAACAAGCGGAGGGACGTGGAGGGAGCGTTGTGAGACGCGAGGAAACAGAGGGAGAGAGAGTGATACTAAACGGATGTGAGAGGTTGGAAGAGACAGGAGAAAACGAGGGAAAACGTGATACGCGAGGGGAGAGAATGATAGAGAGAGGGAAAGATATAATAAAACGTTGAAGAGCGACGAAGACGAGACACCCCCTGCTATATTAACCCTAATGGCTTGCAAGGATATAAAGCACATCCCGCGCATACACTAACTCGTTATTATTGCCGCATAAATAACGTGATAATCCTGCCGCGTTGAAGGCGCTCTAACGGAGTCAAGGATAGACAATCAAAAGAGAAAAGATAGAGAGAGATGGAGATGGGAATGAGGGAATTAGAGAAGCAAAGAGTAAAGGAGAAGGAGAAAGAAAGAGAAAATGAGGGCTAGAAAAAGCAAGCTAGAAGGAAACTTCCCGTGTCTCTGACCCCGCAGAACAGCTTTCGTCCTTTCAACATGAGAACTCATAGTTGTCCTCTGTCATGTGAAATAACAGCTTTAGCAATCAACTTCTGATTCAACTGTTTTTTGAGATAAAGAGGCTTTAGCGGTACAATAACGTTATTGGACTATTGCTGCCGTAACAAATTATCTCTAAAGTAACAGATGTAACAATTGTTTGATCAAAAAATTTAGATGAAATAAATTTAATGGAAAATAAGTTATTCTGTTTTTAATTCTAAAGCAATTTAATTTATTTCGCAAATACCCAATTTCCCATGAAATTTCTAAACACACTAAAACTGTGCAATTTACCTGGTTTGATTTTTTTTTTCAGTGAAAATGATACTCTCGTTTTTATCGCGATAAAGTTGAACAAGCTTGACGATCGTATGAAATCTGCAATCTAAATTCGTGAAAAAATATTTTGTACGTTATGACAAATACAAATGACACTGAAAGAGTACTCTAGAATTAAACGAAATTTTCATACTTTGAGACCACAAAGTGGCACGTTAAGCAAGTTGTACCATCAAGTAGTTGAGAAAGTCCCTCTGATTCATTTTTAGAGAAAACGTTTGTTGAAGTTGGTAAGGGAATTCAAGAATCTCGTGGATGAGGACGAAACAAGGACGTTTTCTCGATTCGCTTTTCGCGCGCGTCGACGTTGTTTCTCAGTGGCTCTAGAGGGTTGGCGGTTGGATGAGGAGAGGAGGTGGAGGAGTACGAGAGGGGTTGACGCAGACTGATAAAATGTTGAAGCTCGGTGTGGGGTTAAGATGGGTTGCGGGTGGGGGAGGGGGTCTTGAATCGTCTAAGGAGGGTTACACAGAGAAGGCCAGAGGACAGAGGGAGACAATCTAGCTTTGGCTCTTCTACGGCTCTGGCGCTCGGGTTTCGCTGGCAGGGCGTGCGTCAATAAGCGTCCATCAGCGGTAATGGCAGTGAGCGCCACCTCGGATGCATTTAGATGGCTGTTTAGCCCAGGTTGTCTTGGTGGTAACCTGAAAGTCCTCCTTCTCTGTCTGTCTGTCTATCTTCCCCCCCGCCCCCTTCTCTCTCAGTCTCTCTCTCTCTTTCTCTCCCTCTCACACCCATTTATTTGCCGTCGCGCTCTTTCCTTCTCTCATTCACTCATGGTAAGCCCCTTCTAGTCGTTCCCGTGCTTTCTGTAACCGTCTATCTTCGTTCCTCAATCTCTTTGTATCTCTTCCCCTCTCACGTTCTCGTTTTTTGGTTGCGTCCTCTCTCCCTCTCTCTCCTTCTTTTCTCCCCTCTTTCTCACTCTATCTCTCTCTTCCGATAACACTAGCACCAGCAAGGACACGAGAAACTGTATTGAGCGCTGTTCTATGCAACCGGCAACGAAAGTACAGCATCTATACAAGAGAGCGACACGACTTTGGTACAGGAAAACTGAGAAAAGCAGAGCTGAGGAGAACCACCGACAGAGAACACGCAGAGCTTGCACGAGCAACGAGCTTCAACACTAATACGCCAAAGGGTGAACATCCTTGGCGTAAGATAGCTATAGGGGTCGTTCAGCCTCCCAGAATCGGAGAAAGGCGATGGCAGTACGGACGAAAGTAGGAGGAAAACTGTAAGGAGAAAGGTACAAGAGGCTATGACTCCGACACCGCCGCTCAGATTTCCAACCTCTGGTGTTTCTTTGTAGATGCCGATGAGGGTACTCTTGTCATACTGGAGAATCGGGTAATTAGACCGTCCAGCATCGTTACACTCGCTTTTAATTAATTTGTATAAATTTAGGCATACAGCGCCGTAGTGCAGCAACACTCATTACTACACCCCCTTCTCGCATAAAACCACTCGAAACCTTTAGATACCCTTTGTCCTCGAATGCCTCCTTCTTTCCCTCAGCCCTTTCTTTTAGGCGCGAACTTCATTACAATTCAAGTTCCTCACCTCTCTTTCCAATTGGATGTAAATACAGAAAGGAGAGGGTGTCATAACAACCAAAAAACATTCGGTCTTTGAACTTCGGACCTTCTGAATATTTTCGATGATCGCACAGACTTTTCCGAATTAAATCCACCGCTTGAAAATTCATAACAGTGATCGAAATATCTCCAAGCAATGGAAGTAAATATCGAAATATTATTTCAATATTAATGCTTTGTCCCGGATATGCAGGCCACATACTTAATGACATGGATGTTGAACTGGAATAAAACTATAATAATAGATGCAAGCTCATGTTACATAGTTGTTATATAAACGGTAGCAAATTGGTGCTTTATATATATTAATTTATTTAACTTAAGTTATTGAGTTTATGAATGTATATTTGGTCGTGGATCTCTCAGAAAGTTTCAAATAAATATAATTAATTTCAGTGAAATGTGAGAGTATTGCCAAAACGTTAAGTCGTATCAAGATTTTCATAATCAGTACCTAATTTATTAGATTTATCTCAATGGAAAGTTGAATATTACTGTGCCGCTTAAAATGGAAAAATATAAAAGAACAAACTCATTGATAAATCCCATCTTAATAATACAAGGGTACATGAAAACGTATATCAAAAATAAACATAATATGATAAAATGTAAAGACGAGAGGTTTCAATAATACAGAACCTTGGATGGTGGATGTGAGAATCAGTGGTAAATACAGTTCGATTGAGAGTACGGTTGACTGGATGGTTCACCGTGTCCAAGACAGTTCTTGAGAATGTGCGCGTCCATGGTATGCAAAAAAGCTCGCTCGCACGCTCTCCGAAGAAATCCCCGAGCCTCGGGATTAAGGACATTATTAACGGGGCGAGAGACATGGCGGACAAACCAACATACTTACGTCCGGCGGGGAATGCCCAACGATAAATACTCGGGGACGAGTCAACGTGTTTGAATAAAATAAGAATTTTATGTTACGATCTCTGGATGCGCATATACTGACCGTTTGTAAATGTTGGGATTCTCGGATCGAAGAGACACGTTGCGGCAAAAGGATATACACATAAGCAGGGGAGAAAAGGGATTCTTCCAATATCGTAGCCTATATTCCTTTGCTTTTGTAAGTGCTCGATATGCTCTACGATAAATATACGTTTATAAATATACACAAAGTGGACTACGTCAGATGGACTCCTGTGAAAAGTTCCAAGAAATAAAATATACAAGTGAATAAAAAAAATCTTTCGATATCACGATTATTAAGTACCGGATTGCCAGTGATCGTGTTATTTTTCCATATTTTTCGTATAACTGGTTTGGAGACCTGTGAAATCGAACGGTGGATATTCGCGTACAATCATAAACACTCGTGATAGGACAGTATGCGCCTTCTAAGTTATGGACAGTACAAAGTAGTTCTAGTGTACAGAGATATTATACTTGCAGTCTAACAAAAATCATAACTGTCATCAATAAATTATTCTTTGTGCAACAAAGCGTATCAATTAAATTCCTTACTCACTTCATTTTAATCAATACTTACTGTTTTCATACTTTTATGAGGGCCAAACGATATTTACAGTTATTCAAACCGTTGATCCCATTTTCTACGGTATTCTTGAACTTTATCCCGGACTCAGAATTGTGGAAACTTAGTTTGTATCATGGGTGATTTTGTATCAAAATTTGCATTGTTGCACAAACATGTACTGACGTCTGATTTTTGAGATTTTTCAGCATAATCTGGATAACATTTTCGAAAAAGTTGTTGAATTTTTTTCTGTCATAGTAAAATGAGTCGAGCAATGCAATTTAAAAGAAAATTCTACGACTCAATGAATTGGCACTAAAGTAATTCTGCATCAGGAGATGGTAGCGTTGACGCTATGAACTTAGAGCGCGAAAGTTTTCGGAGAACAATATTTTTCAGATTGTCAATTTTCCTTGATATTTTTGCAGAAAATAATGAAAGTATAAATTACCATCTTATAGAATTATTTGTTGTTTGTCTAAAAGCAAATATTTATCAATCAAGTTTAGAAATAAATGATACAAGTATTAGTAACTGATGCTATCACGAAGTTAAGTTGGTATTTCTAAGTAGTAGTAACCGTGATTATTGACAATGTCTGGTGTACAGTTCAGGTAACTTTGGGTACAATAGTTGTTGAAAAAATAAACATACGACCATGATAGTCCTATTTAAATCAGAACGAAACAGAAAATGTCACATATTATAACATTTTCCATGATATAATGAGTACGTTTAACGACGAAAATACAATATGGTGAGTATAGGGTACAGCGTATGACAAGCAGATCATCCGTAATGTGCCACGAAAATGAATACGACCTGCAGTCATTTGGCCCTTGAACCAACAAGGTTCATAAATTTGAATGATATAGGATATATAACAGTGGAGAGTATACGTGGGCCTTGGGTTGAATACACCGAAAAGGCAAAAATCCCATTTTGGTCCATTAGGTGCACGTATTGCTGAAAGAAGAACGAAACGAGAAAAGGAAGATGCGAAGAGAACACGAGGATTGGGAGTTGGTGGATGTAGGAATGAAAGGATGAGGATTCGTCCCGGTGACACGCCGGTGGCAGGATATCGCGGTCCATCAGGTTGTTTAGTGTTGGCGATGGCATCGAGCAGGGCGGCCGTGTCAGCGGCATACATTACGACCTACATTTACTCCAAGGTACATCGGCTAAACTCACTCGACGCGCGTCTCCTCTGCGACGTGCATACCCGGACCTCTCTGCTAACCAACACATGTTTACGTGTTACATATATACCTGTTTATACTACCTAGCAACTGTAGATGTATAGGGTGTCTCATTACGTATTGTGGGTACCGTAGACTTAAGGTCAAGGCCGAATTTAAAGGTCAAACTTCTAGCATCGATCTTTAATCATGTTTCCCTTTGAAACATCGATGACCATTAAATATATGCTTCAAAGTATGCACGATAAAACAGTAGGGGGGAAGGAACAGCACGAAAGGGGTAAGATTGTCATCTTAGTAAATTCTCATTATAATGGCAATAAAATATAAGTCCTTTTTTCGCACCAAATCTTGTCCAGAACTGACTAACGAATTTCGATGTTTTCCGAAATATTTATAACATAACTTTAATAATTAATAACCTGTCACGGAAAATAGGGGCGAGAAGGGGAGGGTGGAAATTCTATGTACAATCGACATTAAATCGTTCGATTTTGGATTTAATCTTAAACTTATATTTACATCATTGACATCCGTACACTGTTAAAGAAATTATTTGATACAAGTAAATTGATTATTTGTATATTTTCCAGTAATGAGGGATTCGGATGAAATGAGTACATCGTTGATCAAAATAAATTTATTTGTCGCGAAATTGATTCATTTAGCGTAATGTCTATTTTTATTCATTGCGGAGAAAAATTATTTGATTTTTGGAATAAAATAAATTTTTTAAACTCTACAATGGGACACCCTATATGTGGATCGTATGTGGGTCTTGGGTGCATCTGTAAACACATACACACAAGCTGCCGGTGATGGACCACGATGCTACATTCATTCACAGACGCAAGTGGATGAAATAGGATCTCCATGTGCAGTCACCAACTCGTGGACTGTCATCACAACGAGGAACCAACACGCGTAAAATTCACGGACTGAGACGACTGAAGCAGCAACTGCAAATCTACTCGTATACACGTCAACGATTTTTCGAAACTTTTGACTGAACCTGTGTGGATGCGATAGAGGTGATGGCAGTCAGCGGACAGGATCATGTCAGGGCGTCAGCATTCATTAGCCTTGCTCTTATCTCTAGAACTCTCAACTACTCTGAAAGCTTCACCGGTGACTATTTTCCCAATGGCTTTTCATATTTTTTTAAAATCTACGCCAAGAATATCCTTATCTATCTGCAGTTCTCTTGTTCGTTATTTATTACTCGTCGATCTTCTCCCACTCGATTTCCCCTCTTCGTGTTTTTGTGATCGGGAGAAAGTCTTATACCCAACATCGCAATATTATGTTAGCATCGTAACTTTACTTTATTTGATTATTTTTATTTCGGTTTCTTTTTATCGCCCGGTAGTGATTTGTATCAGAACTGCATTTGAATAAGATTGCATCGGAATGGAACGAAATTTAAAAAATATCGGATAATGAAGCTCAATATATAAGCCAATCGCTTTTTTTAAGAGAATTCGAAACCCATCGACTGACCACCGCTACAATCATTTTAGTGAAGTGAACTTAATGATTTTAAATATTGTTTTTAAACGATGTATTTTGTTTTGAAAACACCGATCTTTTTTTTCTTCGAAATTACGACAGAGCACCTCAAAAAGCATTTTGAAGTTTGTCTTCCCGCGTTGAGATTCCTTTGGACCGGATTTTCGAAAACCAAAGCATTCTGAAATTGCAAATAGTGACAACTGAGTAGCAAATGTAGTACCGGAGATTGAATTGGAATTTCGAAGAGCGTTTTAGTAGATTTTCAGACTAGTGTTGGCTCCCCCCCGAAATTTCAATCGACACTAACAAAGTTTTGGACTCCGTAGCAGTTTATTTACCTGTTGGAATCATTTCTGTGATGAAACTTGGGCGAAGCTGAGGGCTCAACAATTATTTACATTAAAGGACACTTAGATATTAATAGGAATTATTATATTTCCTAAAATCCTATCTTCTAAATGCTTTGCATCAGTAATTAAACTTTATTAAACGACCAAATATTTCGAATTGATTGAAACGACTATAAAGTCGTGGATGAAAGATGTAAAGCCTTGTCGTCTTATTTTGGACCGTTTTAGCCTCACAGTGGGATAACATTTCCTTTTGTTTTTTATTCAATGCAGAAGCGCTATCAAGGTTACTGGAAATACAGCAACATCGGGGTGGTCAGAGGGATGGTGGTTCTCTGTTCGTTCGATGTAGGTACGAAATATTGCACCCAAGGTCCAAGCAATCCTTGGAAAAGTATTGGATCGGTCACTACTCCTTCCACTTATTCTGTTTCTAGCCACTCACTCCCCCTTTCTCTTGTCGTACGACTTACGGTAGATATACAACACGAAGTTGCAGCGGTTTTTCGATGATTTAGCCTCGACCTTAATGGAGCTATAAATACTAGCTTCTCGATAGTAGGAAAACAGATTGAGAGTCCCTACCTTCTTTCCTCTTTCTTTGGAACTTTCGACCCTGGTTACTTTTTGTCCACCACTTGATGTTACGCTGAAAACTTAAGGACACGGTGCTCTTAACTGCCGAAGCTGTCAATATCCGTATTAGTAGTTCGATAAACAATACTACTGCCATAATGCAGATATTTTACTCCGAACTAAAAATAGGAACTTAAAGAATGGCCAAACAATAATTTTCATCAATAACAAATAACATTTTCGTTTTATGATTATTCGTATAGCATAAATGTCGCAAATATTTTGCGATTATCCAAGACTAGAAACAAATATATGCGATTTATTTCTTATCGATAAGCTTCAGTAATGTCGAGCTTTTCATTGAATTCGTTATTTTAAGTGTGTAATCGGGGACATAACGATAAAATAGTGAAACAATAGTTATCATTCAGGTCAAGAGGTCATGAGTGCAAGAAAGCAAACTGCAAATTTGGAAAGTCAAAACTTTTCATATCATTTATCCGATCGAAATAAAGAAGATCTTAACCTATTTTTGACATTTTTCTGCGTTGGCTAAGACTTTTTTAATTCCGATCGATCAAACGGTGTCGGAAATATTCACTTCCCAAAATGGGAAGCGAGTGACTGATCCATACCCTTAAGTTGTCATTGCGGTTCAAATGAAAGAGAGGCATAGTCGTATATATAGGCAAAAATATTTTTATCGAATCGCTCTTCATTCTGAAGTTCTGTACTTCAGGCCGTCCCTCGAAGATCTATAGTTACTTTAGGTCAGTCTGGTCGATAACCGTACGAACCATAGACAATAGAGTATAAGTTGAGGATCTTTGGATCCTGGTAGGCGTGATACAACTGCAAACCGACATGAAATAGCGTGGTCCCGCCCGACACGCATCCATCCTACCAGGTATATGCAATTATCTACATCGTCAAGAATGTAATATAGTACGAGCATATATCCTAAAAGTCTTCGATAGAAAAGGGTTTCTCTTAAAATATATTCAGACAAGAGTGGTCTTCGAAGTAGCTGAGTAATTGAATTTACATTTTGAAAAATATTCTGAATCATAGTAATTATTTCATTAACAAGCGATAATTGTAAAAACGTATTTATTAAAATCCATAAAATTATCCAAAACTTCCTACCCTGTACATTCGTAGCACAAGATGTTTCTAATGCAGAAAAACTGTAAACAATAAAACAGATGCAATATAATATTCGACGTCAATACACGAATTTGGAAATTGAAAAAGGTACGAAATATCATTGGAGGGTTTGGAACATAAGATTAGATTATGAAAACAGTCAAATAAAATAATAATTCTAATTTTCTTATTATTGAACATTCATCAAACGAAGAACAACAAATTTCTGTATAGAAAACAACAAATTTCTGTGTAGAATTTTTCTATGGAATTTCTGATAGAACTTTGATAAAATCATGGAAAATGCACAAAACTTATGTTTTCAAACGTCGACATTTATAATTGGATCACAAGATTCCTTTGCGATGTCAAATAAGTTACAGAAAAAATAAATCAGCAGGCGTGACTGGCAATGAAAGGAGCTAGAGGGGAGCAGTTTCCATCGTGAATAGAGAATAGCATAACCAACCCAACGAAGGGATTGCGAAGAAAAAAAAACCAGGAGGTAGTGGATGCGAAAAGGGAGAAGAGGAACTCGGGAACGTGGCCGATCAACGATCAATCGTGAAACGGGCGCGATTATTTCACGTCAGTTTAATTAGCACGTGGTAGTGGTACGCCCGATAAAATTCAACGGAGAGAAACAGCTAGCAACGGCTATCTCACGAGAATCTGATTTATGGCTAGTGTGCTAATACCTATATGTGTTATAGGGTTACGTGTGTACCTTTGTATACATACATTGATACGTTACGCGTGCAGGTGAAACCGAATGTGTATGTTTCTTTGGATGAGAGCTTGAACAGGAACAACGTATCACTGTACCTGCAGTTAACGAACTGTGGGTCGTTAAGTCGTTGTAATGCACTCTCCTGAAACTTATACACAGTAACTTGGGATATCGAACTGTCACTTGACTGGAGCTGTAGCGCTTCTGTATCGTTTTAAATGACAGGGTTGCTCAAGGGAATAAATAAATGCAGAGAGTGAAACGAAGAGCAGCTGTTAGCTTCCTTTTCCAATAAGAATCACGCTTTGGATAGGTAGAGAAATTCTATTGAAAATAAATCGTTTTGATGATTTAAAACTTTAACAGAAGACGTCTCAGATCGGAATAGGCATTCAGTCGTATCACACTTATTTGTTTTATTTTTTTTTTGGTTTCTAACTGCCATCGTGATATCAACACCTATTCGTTATTTGATCCAGTTGGATTTAGCAATTTGATCCCTAAATGTGGGTCAAGCTCATTTAAAAGTAAACAAATAGTTCTTGACCCTTAACAATGACTTCTGTAGTAAGTTTTGGTCTCAGTGACCTAATTTGGCTTCATTCCGTCTCCTCAAAGGTTCACACCGTAACGTAAGGACAAAAGTTTAGAGGGGGAAGAATGTATGCTTGGCTTACTGAGGAAGATCTGTTTTCGAGTGACTGAGACATCAAACCCCTTCCCTCGAGTGTAACGTACCACGTAAACTTCTCGTGTAGCTCTTCTCCCTTCCAACGAAGGTTTTCGAACGAAACCACCGACCCCGAACCAACGAAGGAGGAAGCAAGAAGAAGAAAGCTGAAGAGGAAGAAGGGACGAGGAGAAGAAACCAATTTGTCCGTGAACGCGGCGATGCGATGCGTATCTTACGCAGCGCCTCAGTCTACGACCTACGTAATGCGCTCTCATCTCTCATCCTTACACGACGGACCACAGTGCGTGCTGCTGCTCTTCTCCTTGCCTTTCGCACTGTTTCTTTCGTAAGAAGGACACCAGCGTACGTCTTTTTTCCTTCTTTCACTATCGCACCTTTATCTAGTCGCGTGTATAAATCTAATCTGTGTGCAAAGTGATCGCAGCTAGGCACAGCTGTTTATCGATATAATGAACATCATTTTTCTTACCATGAGGTGAGAAAAATTTTCTTGATATAAATCTCGAATAAATATTGGTCCAATTAAAATTTTAACAGGATTGTCTGATGAATTACGAGTAGTCATGATATCCAGAATTAAGGATTGAGGATAAAACAAAGAGTAATTCAGATTCCATCGTTTTGGTTATAAACTATCAATCACCAAAGCAAACGATCAAATTTATTTGTTATATCGACGCCAAATAATTTTGTGCGACTTGAATCGTCGCGATCACCGAAGATCTATTAGCATCGCTACATACGGCTTCGCATTTCTGGTACAACTGTACTCACGTCCGCTTCAAGATAATTAACAAGCATATCTACAGCAGTTGTCACCATATAATTATGAATTATTTCATCGTTTGCGAAGAAGGTCGTCGATTTTTTCTCCGGAATAACTTCTGAAAAGTATCCTGAAATCCTGGTATTATACGCTGATATCGAAAAACTTAGCAGACAAAAAAATAACATGAAATAAGTATTAAGAAAGAAAATAACTTGAAAAAATGGCATGAGGTAGAGTGTGTAGAAAGAGAGACAACTATAGATCGCTATATATTGTATCGAGAGGCATGAGAGAGGAGAAGGAGAAAAGAGTTGAACAGCGGAGAGTAAGAGGACATTCGAGATAAAAAAAGGAACAGATGCGCCTGTCAAACGCGACCACGCGAGCGCAGATACCCAGGCCCGTTCGGATATAATAAAGATGGCGATATAGGAGTCATAATCTACTGGTGTGCGGGATCTTTGTCGTCCTCCATGACTCGATCTCTTGCATCTCCTTCTCTCCGGTTGTCGTTGCGGGGTGTGCAGTGAGATGCACCGATCCAACCGACTCAGCAACGTGCTCGCGGACTCTCCAGCATTGGTGATGGTAACGTGGCGGCTTGCATTCCGACGCTCCCACGAGAGAAGACTGTCGCCGTCAGCCTCTCACTCACGCTTGGCCGTCGAGACAAGCCCTTACTAATGGAGGAAATAAATTTCGGATTAAATCGTAGTCGGGCTACTTTATAAGGCTGCTGTGTTCTTTCCTCTCGCTCCTTTCCGTATCCGTTTCCCTTCGATATGCTGCAGGATTTCTGGACATTCGAGGTGAGTTGCTGCTCAATGTGACGCCCCTTTCGCTCCTGCCGGACATTCACGTCCCTATTTTTTGCAATCCCCTAAGCACTATGAACGATCATTGCTCTACATCACTATCACATTTGTCTTATACGTCTGTCACAAAGAATTTTAATGTTGGTTACATTTTCCTGCAGATTAACAAATGTCATCTTTACATTTTAGTTTACTGCATCTTATTTTTCTCGATTTACTCATTTTGTACATAGAGTTAAAAAATGTATATCGTGGGATCCAATTAATTTCAAAAAGTTCATAACAATGCTGTGCACCAATTTGGTTAACTTTTATTAGCTGATTTTAATCGTGCCCGGCACGTTTTAACTCCGTTAAGGGTATGAAAAGTTTTGAGTTTCTCTCACTCTTTCTATAAACTTTCAAGCCGTCTCGCTCTCTCTCCGCTTCCCGTTTGGCATATGTCATCCATTTATTGATATTACTTCATCGTTCGTTTTTGTATAATTTAAGATCGGAATTGCACTTTTTTCATAAGCTCTATTAGTAAAATTAAAAAATATCAACATTTTTTAAAGATTCCCAACCATTTTATATATTCACAAATTATATTTGGAACATGTTCACGTCACATAATAAATCTAATCTTCAATTAATCAAGTAAATAAAACTCTTCAACTAAATTAGTCAGTATATAATCATATAAAAAGTAAACCTAAGCAATATCTTTGAATATTTGATTTACCAGTAAAGAACTGTAGTGCAAAAATAATACAAGTAATTTTGCATTACTTTGCACTAACAAGGAAAGATACTTTAGTATCCTCCTCCGATTTCGATAAATTTTTTATATGTTGTAGCCCATCGAAAAATAAGAGACACGTATTTTTTTATATCGTCCCAAAAGTTGTTTTGAGGGGTGAAATCAACCCTCAAAGTTGGGCATGTTTTGTAAGTGGTACACATTGTTTCATATAGAAGCACTCAACCAATCGGAACGAAACCAATTGCAAAATGTTACTCACGTCAAATAACCTATTTGACATGTCCAATTTCTGGTCCACCGTTATTGCATAGGTGTGAACCACCCCCTAATATTCACAAATCGTTTGTATAAAAAAAAATATCATCCG
>JABSMR010032163.1:0-16095 GCA_018902295.1 Dusona sp. PSUC_FEM 10030013
ACAAAAATGATAAAGAATTTCTGAGAGGTTTTCTCAAAAATATACTTTTTAAATTGGTGATCACGATATCTCGATAACCAGTAGGTCGATTTGGTTGAAATTTCGTCCACATCTTCATTAGACTGCTTTTCAGCAACGGTACCAAAATTGTGTAGGAATAATTTGTTTTCTATGGTCGACAGAAGGTGAAGAAATTATAGGAAAAATCGATAATCAAGGTTTTTAGCCTTTCACCATTTTGTAAAAATGTAGTTTTTCTGCCTGATTTTGGTTACTCGCAACAGTTACCAGAACATATTGAACACACAGAACAGTAGAGTTGTCCTGTGGTTGGTTGCTCGCAACAGTGATACACACAGATTAAGAATATGTTCAGTTTTTTTTTTTTCGATACACAGAACGTCCGGAAGTCTGTATATCAGTCGGAAGGTTGTTCTGTGCATTGTTTTACTAAATCGCACAATTGAAAGATAGATTTTCAATTTTTTTCTAAGACTTTTAATTTTCTAATTTGTTTCTTTAACCCTTTCAGTCACGCAGTTCGATTTCATTTTGCATTGGAAACATATATTTATTCTTCCATGTCCAAAAAAATTGAATTATGAGACTGAAAATGAACACCAACACATACAATTGAAAGATAGATTTTCAATTTTTTTCTAAGAAATTTATATGTCTTTTTATCCCTTTGAGTCACAGACGCCACTATAATAGCGTCTGAATGAAAATCTATCTTTCAATTGTACGATTTGGTGTTCATTTTCAGTCTCACAATTCAATTTTTTTTGACATGAAAGAGTAAATATATGTTTCCAATGCCAAATAAAATCGAATTGCGTGTCTGAAAGGGTTAAAGAAACAAATTGGGTACAAAATTACAAAGAAAAAACTGATAAAGTTGCAAAAATCTTCTATTCTAAAAAATACCTCTAAAAATGTCATTCTAGAACACAATACAACCTTAAGGCTTAAAAAAATGTATGTAATATTTTCAAATATTTTTTACTGAAGCAGAACCTTTGTTTATCAAAAAATATGTCAATGTATCAGGAATATTATGAATTTTTAAAAGAGCAGTTATTTAAATTTGGCCTCAAACTTTGCCTTGGGAATTCTAGACGTCAATAAAATTAGATTTAAAAATAAATAAATATTCTATGCTCATTAACTCTGGTCTAGAATGAGCATGGAGCACATGACAGTTAATTAGCAGTTTTTGTACTTCAAGTTATTAATTAATGTAGTTGAATTTATGATGAACTTTGCTGAGGTGTATCAGGCAAATGAATTCTATTTCAACATGTATTTTTCATTTTAATTTACCTCCATTTGAATGACACTAATAAGTTTATGAAATTCCGAATGTGATATTCAACGATCGTAGGAAAACCTAACCTCACATTTCGATTGATATTTAACGTGATTTTCTCTTTGGATATTTAAATGTCAAATTCTTGCAGTGTTTGCAAAAGTACTTAATGATTGATTGTCGAAAAAAATCATGTGTTGATACTGTAATGTCGAAATTATTGAAATAACATTATCGAACAAATGCGAATCGCGTCTTGACTAATTCGTTAATTATTCTCAGAGAAGGATTATATTCAATAAAACTCACCATTTTGAAGCTTTGTACGATTTGTCACTTAAACCGTAATATTTATTAATATATAAGTCTCTACACACTAACTGCAGCTAATTAACAATTCGTGCGAAAGATTACGTGTCAAAATTTCGATGTACGAAAAACTGGGTAGAGACAGAAAACAGCTGATCGTAGTTCCACAATAATCCGCCAACGTCGTTACTTCCGGGCGCGTCACGCCATCCGGTGGTTGAGAAGAAGAGTGCAAGAAAAACGTTTAACAAAAATGTAATAGCCTAATCATAGAAAATTGCCATACGTTGGTTACATTAAATAATTGAATTATAAACACTACGCGAATGATTTATCACCATTTTTTTTACATATAGTGAAAGCGCGCTCAGAGTGTAGCTGAAAAGAATTAGCAATTATAGCGTTTAGTCGTGATTAGTAGGAAGTACAGGGAATCCCCGTCGAAGCCAAGTGAAAAGTTTTTTTTTCGTATTTTGTGAAAAATTACGAATAATAATTTTCAATAATTAAGTAATTAGAATGAATCTCTTGTTTTTCGTATTTTTATGATTCCGTTCATTTTTATAGCTTTCCGAATAAAATGAGCTTAACCTTTGGACTTAAAAAAAGAATAAAAAAAAATACAAACGTTCGATCGTTATCTATTGGCCCGAAGATAAAGCTCGAAGTCTACAATTTTCTCTATAAATACAAGCGTGCAATTTCCAAATATCTTCGACTTTAAATTGCACATTATGGACCACTATGTTTTTTTTCTTCGTCGGCAAAGGCTTTATTCGACTCTAAATTGCAGTCTCGTAATGTTTAAAACCGAATTAATAGTAAGTTGCAACTAAGTAGAGAAGTGGGATCGAGAGATCATGAAGTTTCGAGATAAATAATAACAATGATTCTCTAAATTGAAAGAGCTCTAAAAGAGAAAGAGATAATAATGAAGGAAAATGTTGTAGCTCGAAGTACTGTGTATTAAATGAGGGATTACGATTGCAGTATCGAGCCAAAACAAAAAAAAAAACAAAAATTATTGCGAAGAAGGTGTGTAGTCCGAGTAATTGGAGTTTGATATATTGAGAAGGAACTCGTGTTGTGCAATTAGAATGCAACTGCGTGGAAAATCATTTCTGCAACTTGATTCTACATGTATTTACACTTGTAAGATTGGGCTCAAATATTCTTGGCATTCGAGGATGCGTAAGCCTAGTGATCTTTTCGTCAGGTGATTCTCGCAAGAGAGGAAAAGGATGGTAGCAATAAAAAAAACTATATATATATTTAAAAAAAGCAACAAGTTAAGAACTACAGGTTCACTGGGCTTTCGTGTGTTTACAACAGAGGCAGCGGATGAATTGTGAAACTCTTAAAGATAATGCTCGACTGTAGAGAGATAGGACTATGAGAAAAGAGGCACAACGTAAAAAGAGTGAGAAAAGTATGACCAAAGTGACGTTGGTGAGAGGAGCATGTGCTAAAACTCATTGCTGGCTATACTTGCTTGTAAAAACAGAGAAAAAAAACACAATCGTTATTCTTCGGGTAACCCACGCTGGCGATAGTACATAAATATCACGTGTCCTCTTTCTTTCAGTTGCATTCGAAATGCTCGTCATTTTTTTGTTTTTTTTTCTCGAATTTTCATTTCAAGATTAAATAACGACCAAATTTGTCCTGTACCTGATTTTATGGACAAATTTTATACATTCACATTTTTTTTCAAAGTTGCTACAAGTTGTACAAAAGGTACAAGTGAAATTGCAAAAAAGAGACACTTTTTTTATAAACTTTATGAAATACGTAGTCTAGCAAAATGAACCCTGACTCGTTCAACATTTTTTTAAACATTTAACGCATCACCGGGGTCGTTATTGACCCTATGGCATTTTTTGCCGTAAAATCGTTTTTCTAGAGACAAAGAGAATTGCCGCGACGTGAATCTCTTCGTTTTTTATTAACGAATAGAGTGATATACGAGAAATTTAATTTCATGAAAGTCAAGTTGACGAAAAAGTTGCTTAAAAACTGAAGACTTCAGAAAGTCGACAAACGCTTCGTTCTTTCGACATTCACCTGGGGTCGAAATCGACCTCGGTCATGAGTTCCAGGGTTAAAAACGAAGAGTGAAATGTGAAGAAAGATTGAAAAATAAAAAACATGAAACCAAAAGTCTAATAATAAATGGGCTGCATTTTTTTACGATGAGATTTTGTTACTGCAGTATTTTAAGATAAACGCATAAAATTTTATGCAACAACTCAAAAAGGAAAAGACGGGCTGGTCTTTTCGAAAAGAACGCGCGAGAATGATGTGATTTTTGATTCGTCATGCGCAAAAATAGTATATTCCGATTTTGAATCTCGTGGAATTCAATTAACGAGCTTATTCCATGCCCAGTTAGCCTTCCGTGTCGTTGGTGCCTTTCAATTTCCCCTTTACGTGTCTTCGGGGTGGCGACCAAATCGAGAAGCAAAATAATTGTGTCTTGAAACTCAAAATATACAAACTTTCGATCGCATGAAAATTCTCGATATACAAAATTAAAAAAACGAATCCTTTCGGTGGTCGATGAGAGTGCGGAGCTCTCATCGTATCGGCTTCTTTCTTTCAGCCTTTCAAAATCTGGAATTCGATTAAGAATTTCTAGAAAGTACAATCATATTCGACATTGAATTTCACCGCATTTCGCAACTATTTACGTTATTTTGCTCATTTTATTTAGTCGAAGTTGATTTAAAGTTCAGTTTTCAATATTAAACTCGCAAAAAGTTATCAACGACACCATCAACTGTTTTCACTGGATTTCATTAATTACGTCACTTTTTTATTCGTAGATTTTGACTAATCACAGATTTTTATTCTCCAAATTATAATCGCGAATAGAAAATCTCTGAAATGATTATTTTGACAGCGGGCCACAGTTCTTTAAACTGATACGATTTTTCGCCACTTCCATATTCTTTATTGAATAACCGCGCGACAAAGAAAAAAGAATGTGTGAAAACTCGTGAAGTTTTTCACACGGATATGTTTATGAAATTCGTTGGTAAATGAGACTGTTATATTCTACGTGTAATAAAGATCCGCTGACGCAAATGCACTAAAATGATTCATTACGTTTTTTGTTTAGTTGTTTATTACGTTTTTAGTCCAAAGGATTTTGAAGCCCATTCATGGAATCACGCTAAAACGTGATTAATGAAATTAGCGTTTTTCTTTTTTCGTATTTATCGATGAAAAATGGCCCAAAATTCATCGCAACGACATTGTCGATAATAGTGATGATACGATGATAATGAAGATGATGATTGTCTCGATGGTGAGCACCATTGGTGGTGTCTCCCAGGTACACTGATGGTGGGAGAAATTTAGGTTACTCGTAGCATCGGGGAATGTGGGCCGACTATATACTGGCTCATCACGATCCTCCGTCAGTTCATTCCATCTTTGTAATTCTCACTCGTAAGATCTCCCTTCGAGGTTGACTAAATCTTCGTTGAATTTCTTTCGACACGAGCTTTCATCGAGGAGCAATACTTTCCACGAGGTTTTCGTTTCTGCCCCGCAATCACAAATTCGTAAGTTGTTACTCCATTTCAACAATAATCATTTCGACTCGAATCGGCCCTTATAAAAATCACGTAAAATACAATTATATAAATATTCTTAAAAAAAAAAACTCATGGGAATTACAATTCGTTGATTAACTCATTTTTATAGCCATTTGCAACTTATTCTGGTGGCAAATGTTTCAAATTTTTTTTTTTACCAAATCACATTTCTTGGGATTTCGGAAAAATGATTAAAATTAACGTTAGTGACATAAGTTTTCAAGAATGATCGCTTTTTTCGGACGCGGTTAACGGGTTCTTCGATCGAATGGGAAATAACGGAAATAAAATTGATTCTCGTGAGTCACGCGAATTCATCGACTCATCGAATAAAATCCGAGAGAATAATCATTTTGGCAAATATTTTCTGTTTTCCACTTTAAATAAAAGAATGATCGAAATGTTTTTTATTTAACTTTCGATAAAAAATAGTCAAACGGCGATAATCGTTAGGATAATTTTGATAGCTCGAAAGATTGTTTCGCTGTTGCGTGAGTAACGCGAGAACACCGGTGTGCGTTTATTACGAGAGGTGACTGGCTTCGTGTTTTAATATACATGCTACCTATAGTTTCACCGATTGTGATTCGAAGGATGTTACGTTAATTACTAAACATCGCGCACACCGTATAACAAAACTATTCATTGTTATTGTCGAACGTAAAAGTTTAAATAAATATGTCGTACGACTGAAAAAGTCTCATGCGACCAGATCGAAGTTGATAATTATGCAACTATGTACTGCATGTGTTCATCAGTCGTGACGTTAGAGGACGATGCACCGCGCTCAGTTATAAAACTTCTGAAAAAATAGGTCTTGGATTAAAAAATGCGATTTTTATAAACAACAAGAAAATGATAAAATTTCTAATGCACGTGTTCGTCGAGATTTTTTAGCACACACAACATTTTCTATTTGTATTTTTCTTTTGGAGAAAGTTTTGCAAATTTACATAAAAAAGCTTAATGTCAATGTTCATTTTAATATTTAGTAGCGTCATTTTTTCGTCTGTTTTCTCTAAAAGTTTATATATTTTGTAAATAATAATAAATATGTGAGAAATTTGTTATTGGCTGTGGGTTAACGAGGATATTTGGACAATAAATTATAAGAAAACGACAAGTTCACACAAGAGTGCTCGGGCTCGGAACTCGAACCTCGAAACAGTATAAAAGCCGGCCAGGTAACGGTTTTACGTATACGTACAACATACAAAACTGGCTCGCTGATTCTCCGCTCGAAACGTCGTACTTGCCAGCACATATGTCCGCGATTTGTCTCTTGGTGCATACAAAAAAACGTATGCACACGCTCGGCAAGAACGTCACAGTGACTCAATTCGAGTTAGTTCTGACAAATGAGATTTGTATGACAATTGTCATTAGATCGAGATTCGCACCGACTAGTCTTCGGTATAATGTCGATCGAGACAGTAAAATAAGACAAAGATGGGAGGGAGACAAAAAAAGTGCAAGAAATGTGGCACGTTCCTCACACACATCCGGCCTCTTCACGTCCTTAAGACGAGATTCAAGATCCAAGAATTTGCTCCATATTATAAATCAGTCCTGTGTATACACTTCGAGAAATTTTATTTGACGGGAAACCAATCATTATTTTTATTTACACGGAAATTCCTCGTCAAATTTCTCAAAGAAACTTTACTTCGCGGGACATTGATCGTCATTTGTATTTACATAAAAATGCCTCAATTTATACTTCGAAAAAACTTCGATCGTTTAGAAATTCTTTCAAATTATTTACTTGATAAATTTCGAGGCACTTTGCGAATTACTGGTGAAATTATTTTTGTAGAGGTGAGATTTGACAAGCGATTTTCAATAGCTTCCGATAACGGTTTAACAGCCTGACTTGTATATATATATGTATTTCTCATTTTTGCCTCCGGGCAATAACGTTTTTACCTCTTTTCAACTTTAAGGATTCTTCGCGCATACATTCCCAGCTAAAAGTATGACTCGGTAATGACTTTCCGTACTTTGCGAATTTATTAAAATTTAGAATAACTCAATTGTATTTAAATCGTTGTTTCAAGGATTTACGACACAATGGTTTCTACAAATAGGAAATATCGTTCGGATAATAATTTCGGAGAATTGATTTAAACACAGATTTTCAATGATACGCTGAAATGTTCTTTCGAACAATTCATTCGAGTTGTTTTTTCCTCATTGTTATTTAAAGACTTGAATGTAAGCGTTTCTTTACCTTCATTCACTACGTGCCCATAGATCTCTCGGAACCTTACTTTTTTTATAGCAATAGGAATAAGAGGCTGCACCGTAAACAAAAGCATCGACGAGGAGAAAGTGATGTTGTTTTTTTGTATTAAAGATGATTCCTTCGTCGGGTTCTATGGAGAAATTAGGAGCAGGGGAATTTATAAAAAGGTTTGGGACTCGCGACACTGCAAGAAAACGTATTAAGAGACAATTACGAATATAAAGATGGTTAAACATCACGTGAGAGAAAAAATAAAGAAGGTCCATTGAAAAATAATAACATTCGTTTAAATGACGCGGGTGTAATTGCGAATGAAAATGGTAAAAATGAATATGGCATAAAAATGAAAAGTCGATTTTGAAATATCGCATGAGGAAGAGTTTGCATAAGGTCGCGAGAAGTCTCGTAGCCCAATAGCGGCAATCAGACTCGAAAGGCAATGTACATTAATGAGAGAATACAAATCGAGTTGTATCATGCGGTACATTAAGGTTTTGACACGTTTATATAAACGCGTATGAAGAATATCGTATCAAGTGAGAGGGACGGAATAAACTTCAGAAATATATTCGTAACAAATTTACCGTTGGCATGAAACACGCCCGCTAGTGAATGACCAACATGCCTAAAAGTATGTGGGCCAAACTCGACGATGAAGGAAAAAAAAGTTGCCAATTAAAGTAACGAATCATCATCGGGAGTCAATTTAACACGGTCGAACGATCGAAGCGATTATTTTCGACAGTATCGCAATACAATTTACAATCATTAAAAAAAATAATAATTTCTGATGCCAATTGATTTGTTTTTTACACCGGAAATATACTTTGGACCGTTAAATATTTTTTCAACTTTATTGCAATGAAAATGCTATCAACGGAGAAATAACAATTAACAAATTTAGGGATAGAATGAAAAAAAAAAAAAAAACAGTAAGAATTTAAGTTAAAAAAGTTGTTTATATATATGTCGTCACGGGTCGTCAAGAGTTTTGTTTTTCATGGTGTCGATGGCCCCATATAATATGGTGTCTTGGTATAAGTCAGGATACGAAGCGGTCGTACATTCCACGATGTTCTTCGACGAAGAGAACGTTTCACGCGAGAGCCATCGGGTCACTGGGGCCCGAACGTGATCCCTGGCTAGGAATGAAAAAACGATCGAGACGAAGAGTCAGCCGACGATGGGGGCGACACACATAATCCCATACGAACTGGTTAACCGATCCAATGCACTCTATCTTGATATTTAGCGATTATTTTATTCCTGATGGATCACGGGCTTTTAAACGACAAAAAAGGAGCGCGTCTGGTTTAAAGCTAGACAGATTAATTAAGGCATGAGCGAAAGGTGTTCAGTTTTTATTTTTATCACAAAAAGTAATCTTTGTGCGAATGGGATTCCCGTAAATAAATTATTCAATGAAATATTTTTTGCTCTCGAGGAATAAAAAAAATGGACAAACTAACTCACTTTTTGTTTAACGATTTTTTTTATAGTAACGATCCTGTTTTGTTCGAAATATTTGGTCACAAATTGGAGGAAAAAGATGAGGTTTTAGACAGATAATAGGTGCAATTTATTGAAGAAAACTTGTCGATTTAATCTTTCGAACGCGACAATTCGTGAGCTCTAGTCTTTTGCAACTATGCGGTATGAAGTTTCTGCAAATTCTTCCGGGTTAGCATCATGAAGATGTGTATATAGATGCATCGTATCTGTAATGCACCGGAGTAAAACGAGAGACGATTATGCAGAAGCATGCTTTGGTAATTTGTGGGTTTTTCAACCCACCTCTCTCGCTTTATTTTCTTTTCGCTCTATCATAATCACGAGAGTCTCCATTACTGACGTAATCGAGCGAAACATTTCGTTATACATTATTTTTTTTTAAAAAGATACACGTAAACTTTCACCGTGCATACGGGCTCGAATGAAAATTGCATCGAATTTTTTTTTTTTACTACGGACAAGCGGTAATCATTTTCTCATGCGATACAAAAGCATAACACCTCAAACAATAATGCACTCTAATAACACAAAATTACTCGCATTATTCTCTTCCCTATTTCGTTATTCATAATTGCTCTTTGACTCGTCTTTATATTATTATTAAAGTGCTTGAAAAAGTAGAGTCAAGATACAAATCGAACATGAGAAAAGCTCCATTACAGTGAGAAACAATATTAGTTGAGCCAACTAAATGGCTTCGTGAAATACGTCGAATGTTGTATTCAGTTATACCAATTATTTATTTTATTAGATGCAATATATCTTGCGTTGATGCATCAAAATTCAAGAACAACAACATTTATGTACGATGATTCGATACATATATTTTTTCAGTCTAATAAAAGCAATGATTCGTACAACCGAACGGTTTTTTGAATGAACGATTATATTCAACGTATTTTACGATGGCTTAGTAAATTCAATTAAACCCTTGTCTCAGTGCAGAAAAGACTGCAATTTTGGAGCATATTTTTGAAACGTTTATTATAATTTTTTTGGCAATTTTAATATCGTATTTGAAACTACATGCAGATTTGGAAAGAATTTTGGCAAATTATTGTTATACGACTCCATATCATGTAAGTTTTTTCAACTCAATAATAAATCTCCAGTTTCAACATAAAAATAAACTGTCTTTATTACGTGTGAGGTTTTTTTGTTGTTGTCTTCATAATTATTCGTAGTCTTTTGCAAGATGGTCTCGTGAGATTTCGCTTCTCCATGATTTATGATCTCAAGTCCATTTGCTTACTAGTATAGAACGGATTTTCTTGTCATGTGATTTATCGTCTTGGAACACTCTCTTTTTTCTAATGTGCAAATCGCTCTCGTAGTATCGTAGTAATCGTAAGTATACATTGTATATGAAAATAGTGCGTTGTGAGAGGGAGAGAGAGAAAGAGAGAGATTTATGCGTGTCCTTGTCAGTGATCAAGTGATCAGGGCAAAGTTACGAAACGAAAAGTGTACGGAATGAGAATAAACATCGTTTCTCGAGTAACATGCTCATCGTAAACGAGGAAAAAAAATGAAATGGACAAGTTGGTAAATATTCCATTTGCCAAGTATTACACTTAGGAAATTTTATTCCGTAATTTTCGCGAGCTTCAGAGTGCACCAGCTCTGTTTGGAAAGTTAACTATTAGCGATTCGATGAGTAAGGATTTCGTAAAAAAAAAAAATAAATGAACAAAAAAACATTGATAAAACTCTCCAGGTTTCGCCATCAGGAAAACCGTTCTCAGAATTCAACTTTACAAAACGATCCTTCAGCGAGTATACTCGAACGTTGAGAGTCCTCTCTCTTGTATAATTAAAGTCAACGCACTTGCGTTATTACGTCGATTTATGGTAGACGAGAGAGATTGTAAAAATCTTCCTGTATTGCCATAGGGGATCGTGAGAAGAGCGAAATAAACAGAGATAACGATTTACGGTGACACGATCGCAGCATCCATGTTTCGAGTTAAAAGTTACCTCTCATAAGATCCAATCTTTTTAGCGCAGTCCTGTAATCCATTTAATCTTTATCTATTGAACGATGTTTTTTATAAAAGGATAATAAAAAAAATTACGATTTACTTCTGACATTCGCGGAGTCATTGGCACGAAGGATTTCGTAATTTTTCATGGAGTTTTATCATCAAAGAGAAAAACTAACGTATAATAATTTGCAGAGTCACAAAAATTATATTTATTACGACTGTGATTCTTTTAATTCGTCATGCATATACTTTAATGTTACGTATTTCACGATTCAAATCATGGAAATTGAAGATTCTATGTTGTAGGAATGGCAATTGCACATTCCACGTAATTACACATGCCTTGCTTTCCTCGCCCGATTGAATCGTAACTATTTTTCGTAATTTTTCAAGTTACGTATCAATTATCAAGGGATAGGATCATTAATCGATTTGATTTATGCTCGGGACTCACGATATAGTATACTTGTGAGATTTTCTCCAAATGATGAATTATAACATTGAATTATACGATTTAATTGCGTATAACCTTTCACCAGAAAAGCATTGATAAATAGTTTTAATACCTACGATAATTATAAGTTTGTCAAAAATAATTACAACATGGGATTGATAAAGTGGCAAATCTACTTTTCACTACTAAGAAAGTAATTTATAATTATGATACATTGAAAGAACAATACAAAATTTCAAAGATTTTTTTTCATCTTTGGGTGCGAACTTTATGGAATTTCGGTTCCAAAAAATATTAGGTTTTCTCGTATTACTCCAAAATGAATAAAAAATAAAAATTATGATACATAAAAAAAATACAGGATTTCAAAGATTTATTTTCATCTTTGGGTACGAACTTTACCGAATTTCGGTTCCAAAAAATATTAGGTTTCCTCGTATTACTCCAAAATGAATAAAAAATCAAATGGCCATTTTTGGACGTGTCCCAGCGTCTATTTGCAAAAACTTGGATTACGGAACAAATGTATAATTCTTATAATTATAATTCCTCTCGTGCATTACAACGACCATAACTTTACCAAATAAATATAAGCCATAGGTGCATGTGTGCCAAGCGAATGTACATAGATATAGGCTTACGAACATTGGCTTGAATTATTAAATCCGGGCCAGTTCGTCGAGACACACGTTAAACTGGGCCAGAAGAGTCATTCAAAGTCAGTCTGCACAGGCAGCGGTTGAGCTACTCCCAGAAACGGCATTGTTTTACCGACAAAAGGTGGTCTTGTAATAATAATATACAGGGTGTCCAAACAGTAAATATTTGATTTTTGATTTGGAGTCGAATTAAAACTGTAGTCCGATAAACATTTCTTATGAATGTTTCGAATCCAGTTTTTTGATATCGTACTTTTCGGTTTAAATCTTTGAAACTTCAATTTAAAACTTGTGGTTTCAGTTTTTTATTCATTTTAGTACTTGATTATTGAGAAGAAAAAAAATCAATGATCATTTTCAGTTGATGTACGTATGATCGATAACTAAAGAAAAATTTGTCGAAGCCTGAAGTCATTTTTTAAGCTGATTTGCTCCCTTTTATTGTCAATCGACTTCAGTATGAATTGTCAATAAAAATGTTTGATTACGTCTACGTTTCATTGTATTGTAAACATATTTTTACATTTTTATCGGAACTCAACATTTGTTTTCGAATATGGAGTTTTTGATCTCAATAATGAAACAAAATTGCAGAGGTCCGGACAACAAGTGTTCCACTTGGCATGGAATCGTTTATTAATACGAAATATTTTAGCGAATCCCAAAAAGAGTTTCAAATCGATTTGCTCCATTTTAATACAAACTAAATTTAGTGAAAATTAACAGTTAAAAGTCCTGACGGATCACACATTTTATTTTGTCATAGAAACGTTTTTTTTCCAACCATTCTTGATAAGGGAAGAGGTGAAAATGGAGTTAATTTCATAAGAGCACCGAAATTAAAGAGATCGTGACAAAAAACGTTCCACCTGCGGCTTGGAATAGCCCATATATGGGTAAATACATTACAGTCGGTCATCACATTGCCGAGGACCCGTTACACTCTACTCTCGTTCACGCTTATAAGCCTACACGTTTGTCTTCTTTCTCTCGCTTCACGCAGTTTTTTTTTTTCATCTTCTTTTCTTCGTTCGACGAGGGAGAGTCGCCGGCTCGTTACGCACGCTGATGTACATCTTCACAATACCGTAATCTAGCGTGAACGGTAGACAACAGAAAGGTCGCGAACAGTAATACAATTCATTTTGTACAAATGTCGTAAGTCATACATGTAAAAAGAAATATTGCCCAACTTCGAGTGTTAATTTTGTAACACATCGTGCATCAAAAGAATTATGACGAGACTTCAAGGCTACAAGGACATCCGGTTTCAAAGCTTGTCATCATTATTTCACGAAATCTTTCGGGCATCGCTGTGCCGAAATGTTTTTTGTTTCTTTTTTCACAATTCTTCGGAAACATATTTTGGGACATCAAACCATAAAATCATTGTTATATCCATTATAGTTTCATTTTTCTCTGATTGAATCCAAAATACATTCCGATTTAATGTTGATATCAGATCGAGTATGAACCCTTACGATACAGACTTGTGTATTTCGACCGTTCCATGTACATATGGGGTCACGAACGACCCCGACTGTTGGTCGGCTACAAATTTGAATAGAAACAGTTTTGTTGATACTGATGATATCGACAAGTATCGGAAGTATGGATTCTTAGGAATAAGTTTATGAAAAACTTATTCATTTGGAAGGTACAGTTTGCATCCAAATAGCCTGAAAGTAAAAGGTGCGGTGCAACGTCAAAATATTCAACTGGGCTCTTGTAAATGTTTTCATCCAGTACACGCTATTTGTACAGGAAAAACCGGGTATGATTTCAAAGTAGAGGTTCAACAAGCAAAAAATTATTGCACCTTCCTGCATCGCAAAACGTTGAAAAACTTCGTCCATGGGTGGATCTAAAATAAACTTTTGAAAAAGATTGGCGCAGTAATTACAGTCTAATTAACTGCGGGACATGTAAAATCTTATCGTCATATCGGTCAAAATTTTTGCCACTAGGTAAAGGAAAACCGAAATGCTCCTCCTCCGAGTTCACAGCGCAAAAAGATAAGAGCTGAGGTCACGTGGTGCCCCAGTGTGTACCATAAGAGTTAATTTATCAAGCAAACCCATTGTTACTTCGTGTCTTTATCATAATTCAGATTTGTTTTGTTCGTCGAATATTTTATTGGGACGAAAAGACTAAAAATAAACTTGGCAATGAACTTTAAAACCGGTGATTTTTCGAGATGGTCACGAGATACGTTTCACGACTTCTCAGAATCCTTTTTATTCCACCCACGATCTTTAGTACCTTGACGAGAAACTTGAAAAGTCCTACTTTTACTTTTTATCATCGATGAATGTGGGCACGAAGAAGAAACAAATTGCATGTTCTCCGCCGCGAAGGTGGATTTGCTTTTTTTTGTTACCGGTCTATGCTCTTGGCGATATAATTTCTCCTGTCCTGATAGTTTTGCTTTCTACGGTGGTTAATGTACAGAAAAGCACCGACACCGTGACTGATAGGAAGATGCTCGAATTTCTTTCAATAAACTTGTTTTACGCTTCAGCGTGACAGACAAAAGGGCAATTAGTTGGAAGGAAAAGATAGTTTTTTTTGTTTACGAGCTGCAGCGAAAGACTGAAAGATTGATTGGTCCATTTGCAGAAACTCGAAGAATCGTAAACTTTCGTTAGTCAATAAAAAAACTGGTATGTAAGGAAGCGAAAAAATCGGTCCATTAATTGAGTGGTTTTCGAAGCCATTTAAAATCCTAATTGATCGAATACTGTGGGACAATGTCAACGAGCGACAATTTCTCATCTATTTCTTTTTAACTACAACTCAACTAAATAACCATTTAAGAACAACGAAATTTACGAAAAAATCTTTTCTTTCAGATCACAAACGATGAAGGCTATATACCTGTTATTCCTCGGATTCGTGGCAGTCTCCGCTCAGCGTCGTCTCGCATTGCCGGATCCACGAAGTTGCTCAAACCGTAAGTGAACAACTATATACTTTTAATAATAATATAGGATCCAACATGATTAATAGGAGTTTTATCAGTTAGTATCATTTAGTTAGCCAATTAAACTTGAAATACGTAAACGACACAATTATCAATAATTAATAAGTATAAAAAACGCTATTCATTACTTTAAAGTAAACCTCTGACAATTTATATTGAATTATATCTGAATATCTTTAGTGAATAAAAATAAGTTAGTGCATTCCAGGATTTGATAAGTTTCAATTAGTGAATTGAATCATAAATAATTTCATAATTAACGACTCAATAACATTGGTAATTTAGGTATTTACAATGTAATTAACGAAAAAATAAGAAAACAATTGAACATTTATGTGGAAAATAATTGCCTTTTAATACTTGTATCGAATGATTACATTTAAAATTTTAATAACTCTTGAATTCTATAAAATACACGAAGAAGGCGAATTATATAAAGCTCAGCAACATTTCTTTGATCCATGGAAAAAATATATATGTTTTATTATGACAACCACTCGTGTTAATCCGGCTAATCCCGGGGTCAAGAGTTCCCGTAGCGACGGATCGTATAATCAGGAAAAAAGACGACTCGCAAACTTCTTGGTTGAATAGCGTGTCAGCACAAAACTCGAAGCGTTTTCACTTCGTGAATTCCGGCACCATATCATTATGTACATATAAATGCACGTATATATTTGTACATAATATATTTCGTAGCTGGAGATATACGAACGTGAGTTAAAGAGGATGCACACGGGTTAATGAGAGTCGACAGTGAGGATCGTGAAAGTTGGCTGTACATATCTTCCTCGCGCAGGATCACAACGATCGTGATCTATAGATCTTCTGAGAGAAGATCCACACGCGCGAATCTCTGCCACTCTCGTTTACCATGTTTTATTTGTTTATGCAGTAATTATATAAAGACACACAGATGCAGAAACGTGCACTTTATATAAACGATTCCATTATACACGGAGAGAAAATAATATCAAAAATTACTATGGCATCATAGTACCCTGGTACTATGTCGACCCTCTAAGGGTTTTGAGCAA